>OFHS01005620.1:0-11463 GCA_900245855.1 Calvadosia cruxmelitensis
CATTACTGTAATTGGAATTTTAGAAAGAAACATTCTGGAATTGATCTGGTTGCTTTTGACAAAAACGGAGAATAAACAAATGGCCGCGAGAAAGAAACTAACACCATCTCTTCACTTTTACAGTCACACAACAAAATGAAGGAAGCTCAATTTGCAACACCGACGCTCGTTGAACAACACTTCTTAACGCCACTTCTTGCAGCATGCTCGCAAGGCAGTATGTTATCAGGAATGTTCACGCGACAAGAGTCAAAAATGAAAAAACCAACGCATTTTCCCCCCACAGCATAGACTCTCGGGTTGCCGTAGCAACCGTGAGTCAAAAAGAGAATGAAAACTTAGCTCACCCAAGAAATACTTTGTCAGCGACACTGTGTTACTGAGACATTGAACAGCAGAGTTCATGAAGCAGGTGTTCCCAAGATTACTGAGGCCACAGAGGCCGGATCGAACTGCGGAGTTGGACCTTGTCCGGTAGTCATTGGCAAAAGAGTTGTAGGATGAGTAACCACTTCAAACAAAGCAAAGAACATAAACAATTTCACCATACATTGCTCACCATTCAACTCCTGCTGCTTCAATAGTGCAGGTGTAAAAATAACATTAAAATTATCAGACTATTTGTTGCTAGCAATGATGTCATCACTGCTATGACAAATGTGGATCTGAGAGCATTCTGTGCAGGATTCGGATGCATATGTATTGACAGATAACAAACATCCTATCTTTGCCATCAAAAGAAAAATGCATTGAAGGAGGGATAGGGTGGCTCGAGTGGATAGTACACTCAATTGTTCAATTCAGGATAGGCAGAGCCACATCATTCTTGACAAAAACTGTAACCAATTAAAAAAGGGGATGGTAACACATTCAAAACAATAGAGTGCTACTTCAACACCATATGATGTTGACAAGAGTACTATCAGTTTCCAGGATCTTCAAATTGATTGATCAAACATACCTTGCTTGAGAAGTTGATGCGTTGTCAATGGAGCATGTACTCTGGAATAAACAGCATAAATATCCCTGGTTAGATGCAAAAACAAACACAAAGAAGAAAGTGCAAACATTAAACCTGAATTAAGCACAATGCTTGCTACAATTTAGATATTGATCTTGTAGTTTGGCTTATAAATGCATGTGGAAAACTTGCTGAGCATTGTGACCCTAATGGCCGACAGCAGTATTTGCTAGGAAAGTGATCTATGATTATAGAGAAGTATCGTACTATTTTACTTAACTAGGAGATTTAGCAATCCAATTCAAAGGAATCAACACAACAAATGAGTGAGAAGATTTCAGATCAGAAGATAAAGCAAACAAACTAGATCATATACCACGCACCGAAGTTGAGCCTGATAATGACCTGTGGAGAAAATATACATGCATCAGAACGGAAAGTCACATTGCAGTATTGGTCTCTTAGTAAGAAGCCTCATAGTCATAATACCTATATCAGATATGTAATTAAAGCATGCAGAGTGTTAACAGTTAGTTGTCAGACCAGGAAGGGCAATGTGAGCAGGTTGTGTGTAGATCAGGAACAGCTCACATTTTTCAAAAGGTACTACATTGGTGTCTATTCAACAATTTATTGAGATTGAAGAAGACATTGGATGCTTTGCAATGGGAAATATTTCCATATTTATTGGACAAGGATTTTACAAACAGCTTCATGCACAGCTGTAAAGCAAATGGTACACCACAAGTACGTTGATTGGTTAATATTACAACCTATTTATTATCAGTTTCCCAAAAACCAGTAGTCAATGTCTTGTTTGTGCCAGAACGACTACAGAGAAGCAGGTGCTGCTTGTTGTTTGCAAATTGAAGAACTTAGTAAGATTGTTCCCATGGGGCAGGAAAATTACCTCTTCTATACATAAGCAACAAGTCAATCAATGTGGATAAGCAAAACATTCCCAAATTGAATCAGAGAGTAGAACATGGTGAACAAATTGAATCCCTCATTCAATTTGTGATCATGAGATAATAAGATGCCTGGAGATAAATAGTTACGGGAAAGGAATTATGCAATCGTTGTTGGCGGAAACTGATGAGGGAATTTGATAACTGCACCAGAACTGGCATGTAATACTGCAACTGTAGGACGCCTTTCAAAGACTGTGTTGACCTAACTGCATGATGGCCACTGTGACGCTATTTTGCAACAATATAAGATGTCCGTGGCATTATATGAAGAATTTGTGTCACTTAGTGACAAGGGTGTCAACATCGTGGAAATGGTAACAGATGAGGGCATTGCGCAGGACTAGCCTAACAAGAACACTTGTAAAAGCTGAAAATATTACTAACTATTTCTTGTGCAGGTGGAATGCATCTGGTAATGTAACTTTGCATCATTGTAGTTTGGAAAGGACAGCTGATGGTTGCACGCAGTCTGTCTTCTCTCTTCTATTGTTCCATTGGTTCTCTATTGTCTCCTTATCTGTTCTGTTCCATGTAAAAGTTACATTGTAACTTATGGACTTCAGAAATAAAGTCAGACACACACACAAACACACCTATTATGAAAAGCTCTATTTGGGACTCCCTGTTACATATCAAGATTTTAGCCTGCACGACCACATGATATAAACGGGTTACATTATACAGTCAAACCTGTATTTAGCGGCCACATTTATAGAGCAGGCACCTGTGTACTATAAAGGCCACTATTTATATACCCAAATGGTACTTTCTATAGAAATCAACCTCGACAGAAAGGCCAGATCAGGTCATTTTCCTCAGGTCCCAAAGGTGATCATCATTATAGACAAGTTTCACTACATTAGCTTTCTGAGATGCTACAGCAACCCTCTTCTCTGAGCGGAGAGAAGGCTTGCTAACAATTGTGAATAGTGCAGAAATCAGCTCAACTCATACAACTGAAAACAGTCACCAGCAGTACTTCACTAAAGACATTCTCAGATGAAATCAACTGTCCAGCTGTCTACCTTGTTCTGGTCTGCCTTGGCCAAGAGCCATCTTCTGACTTCTGCTCTAACAATAAAACCTGGAAGTTCAAACATAAGAACGTCACAGATACACATGATGCTCTGGCAGAATGTAAAAAGCACAAGACAGATTATTTGTCCACCAACTTGGCCACTATATAATCCTGAAGTTTCAATCGAGCCATTCATGTTCTTTAATAGCTCATATGTGTTGTTCATGTAGCGACTCCAGAGGCGGGTATCGTCATCATCAGACACACCAAAAAGTCGTTTCATGTCTTTCATAATATCACCTGCAACAAAGCAAGATCTTAAAATACAAATTCACAAATCAATTGATTGAGACAATACAATACTGTTATCATGATGAAAAGGAGAGAGAAAACTGGAAATATAGTAACCTAATATAGTCGCTTTGCTGTATCTTTTCTTGATGATGTGGTCAGGATCCGAGTTCAGGCAGAGTGTGAGTGATGTTAAGTACACCTCAACCTTGACGTCTTTCGTATATAAGCCGTGCTCAACTACGTTGCGAGCAATTGGATCTTGACCACTGGCTAAGCCATACCACACAACCAAATAATCCCATCCTTCGGCTGGCAGTAGTGCATAATCCACTTCACAGTACAGATCTTGCTTCAATTCTTGCGTGTCACCTAACCAAGGAAAGAAATGTAGCAAACTACAATAAACCCAACGGTTGCAATAAACATGCAACATCCAACAGATGCTCTGAGATTGAAAAAATAAAAAAAAATTAAATGGTATGACATGTTTGAGCTTTCCAGTAATCTTGTAGGTCCACTCTATCAAATGATGATGACTGACAGGTGTGATTCCTATCGCATTTCTGCATCTGTTCTCTAAGACATATTAATGCTATAAAAAATAGTATTTGCATATAATTATGATGATGCAAAGATGAGTAAACTATGGACTAAACATTGGTAGGCAGTGTCCTGATGAATGTGACTAGCTCGAAATCGCAGGTAATCTCAACGCACCCCTGGATTGGGATGGTTCGACTGTCTCCACACCAGCCCGGGGTCATGAAAACGCAAACTCAGCACTGCTAAGATGTTTCATCAAGGGAAATGACCTTTTCCTCATCAATGGCAAATTTCGCCAGTCTCCCTCACATGCCAACGCATTCTTTGGCCCCAACAAACGTATCACGAGACTAGACTGGACGATGACTAGAGCCCATCACAGCCACATATGAACAGCGCAAAGACAACCAAACTGCGGGTATTACAAAGCGATCACTCTCTGCTATCAGTCGACATCAACTTGAAATAGAAATACAAGAAAAAAACAATTGTCGCAGCCCAATTGGTTAGCACTGTGTGACACCACCCACGCTAACCAGTTTCGCTCTAGTGTCAATCGCCACCAAATCAAAACGGCCGATGAATGATCTTGAGCATGCTATCCAACAACGCCGCCATCATACTCAAGAGAGGACAAACCAGCGATCAGCACCATCCCTGGCTTTACGACACCCACATTGAACATCTTCGCCGATCTACCCAACGCATGCGCAATCTTCATGGCCAAAGTAGCGCGCAAGCTATTCAAGCACAAACTGAACTAACAGAACCCCACCAAAAGGCAGTTGACAACCACATTACTGATGTCACCACAAGACTCGATGCAGCAAACGCTAACGGAAAGTCAAAATTAGCTTGGCAAATGACCAACGCAGCCACCGGTCGTAAGGCCTGACCTCGCGCCGTCATCTCAGCTGATTCCATAGATGACAGACTCAACAAAGTGGCCGATCACTACTCGACACTGTTGAGTCGCTCCTTTGGCAATCCACACATCCTCGACCCTTGTTAACCAGATCCACCTGCTGATGCGTACTCCACTTCAACTATCAGTTATACGGAAGTTCGTCGCGCCTTAAGATCATTCAAGCTGGATAGTGCCCCAGGAACCCATGGAATCCCAGCCTGTGCCCTGGCTGCGCTAGCCAACCATGTCGTCACTGTCATCAATCATCACTCACCAATTAACGACAGTACTGCTCCATCAAGATGGCGCCAGTCGGACATAGTATCCATTCCAAAGCAGGGACATTCTACATCACTCGACAACCTGCACGGAATTTCGCTGATGTATTGCTGCGCAAAGATATCTAACCGCATTCTCTTGAAGCGAATCCAAAATCCAATCCTGGAACGCATCTCGCCACTACAAGCACGATTTCTTCTCGAGAGAGACACACTTCAGCAGATCGCCGCACTTCGAATCCTTGTTGACGACTGCCGTAAGTATCAGCGCAACGCCACGATCACATTAGTTGATTTCAAGAAGGCGTTTGACTCAATTTCCCGTGCATCAATCCCCTTATGCCTCGGCTTCCATAGAGTTCCTGATGCGTTCATATCTGCAATCATGGACTTCAGTAGATTCTACCACTGCAAGAGCAAAGATAGATCGCAACATCAGCAGCTCTTTCCGCACAACCTCGGGCATCCTCCAGGGGAACACGCTATCACCATTCCTGTTCGTTGCCATCCTGGATGCGGCTTTCCGAGATACCAAGCTTATAGGATACACGGTCCAACGTCGCCAAAGCTCACGCCACCCAGACGTGCGTCTGCCATATCTTGCATTCGCAGACAACATTGCGCTTCTTAGTGATTCTCCCGAAGAGGCTCAGCCATGAATCAATTGCCTATTCCAGTCAGCAAAAAAGTCGGCCTCGAAATCAATGCCAACAAAAGTGAATTACTTCACATCGGCCATCAACCTCTGCCAGACATCACACTCCCGACCTGCGAAGTGCTGAAAAAGGTCACCAACTTCACCTTCCTTGGAGCCAGAACCGCCAATGCTGACTCTGCTGTCAATAGCAGAGTGCTGTTGGCGTGGACCGCTGCTCACAAACTGTCAGCCATTTTCCACTCGCCAGCATTCAAACAAGGTAACTATTTAAGTCAGCAATCGAGCCTGTTCTATTTTACGGCCTAGAAGTTGTAGTATTGACAAGCACAAGATTGTCGCAAATTAGCCAATTTCACCGCGCCCTAGCCCGCTTCACACTAGGGATACACTATCCTGATGTGATCAGCAACGCAGTCCTGAAAAGCAAAGGCATTACGGACGCTGTCGCGACCCTGGAAGCAAGACGGATCGCGCTCAAGGCGAAATGCGTAAACAACTCCTCCCTACTCACTCTGCTGTCACTTCCATTGAGAGACAGTAATGATCAGTAGAGGGATGGCACGATTGAATACCACCAGAGAACAATTTTAACATATACCGTGCAAGTTTCGCTTTGAATTTTACTCTTTTATTGCAACATTGATTTAAAAGTACCCATATTTTAAAAAGTAACATTAGTATAGTAAGTGTTATCTTCATGTATTTAGTTTTAATCAGTTGGCGCCGGCCTCCCTCGATTATTCGATTATTATGTGATTGAGAATTGAAATATATATTATATATATAACTCAAATGAAGGCTCGCAAGCCCATCTGCCTTAATGTTCATTATTGCCATGTAGTCTCCCTGCTGGATTGTCGGCTGTCACTTGCTCACAGATGGTCCTTGAAGAATAGACTAGTACCCAGACTTGCGAATGATGCTCTGAGACCAAATGGCAAACATCAAAGCAGAAAGAGCACTAAATAGAGCAACAGTGCAAACCTTCAAAAATAAGTAGAGATGAGTTGTCAACAGGTCCTGGATGCTGTGCAGCAACGCCTTTGCAATGGTCAACAACAGCTTCAAACCCCACATACTTCTTCCACTGCTTGAGCCAACTTGATTCTAGCAAATACCTATAATAAAATAGAAAATTGACAGCATTTACGTGTGAGTTATTACATCATTACAACACATTATATTTTGGCAAATATCACCTGCAACAATTTCCTAAACTTTTATATTTACAAAACGAGAAAACAAATTTGATTTAAAAACGTGGATCAACTCACGGTAACCGTGAAGTTATTTGAAACGCTTAACTCACGTGGATGAGTGTGCGCACATGCAGTTATCAAATTAGCCCCCTTCTCAGTTATGCTCAGTCTTCACAATTACAACGATGGCCGACGCCTGATGGACTGCAGTCAGCAGTGGACGAAACATAGCTACTTGTGACCCAGTACGCCACAGGCTTTTTTCATGAGGCACATGCATAATAATAAAGGGGAAAGTTACATACTGTTAAGTATGTTAACTGGAAATAGATTTTAAATAGACAATATGAAGGAAACAATTTACACAAAATAATAGTCCATAGAATTTTAACTGACAGAACAAGAACAATAGGCAAGGTGCGAATTCTACCACGGAGACTAATCGCGACGAGCAGCGGACGAAGAACAGGATGCGATTAGCAGACAACATAGCGACGAATAAACAAAGATATTCCACAAACATGACGTCACCTTATAGCCTCTCTGCAAATCTGACGGAATTATTGCCATGGAATGGGCATTTGGCTTCAGCAAACCGTTGCACTCGACTGGTTCGAAAGAGATCAATTTCAGTCTCTTGGAACCGTTTCTGGAACAACAGTTGGCGTAAAGAACTCGCAGCATATGACGCTCCTGAGCTGTTTATCAGCTTGGACCAGCTAGTATTTCGCTGTTAATATAGTGCTGGGTATGTTCTGTCTGCGATCATGACGGCATGTGAATGTGCCATCTATTTCAAGTCACAAATTATGGACTGAACTGGCTTTTGATGCAAAATAGATAGATATAGATAGATATCAGTATAATATATAATTAAGACATATAAACACCTTAATGCAGCAATTCAATTTATAACTATTTAATATTTACGTACAGCACATATAACAGCAGGTATTTCTTGATGTTAATAAATCGCGAAGAACAGTGGAACATTATCTGAAATTGAATATTGCAATATTCGGCAGTCTGTTATTTGCGTCAGCGATCATCATGGGCCTTCCAATCAGATGTACGTGAATTTAGCACATCAGACAACTTCATGGTTACCGTGAAATTAACCACTTCGTTGATTTAATATTAGTTGCTATCAATTCTAATATTTCCATTCATAATAAAACCTTTTTCATTTAGTCCATTTAATTATACATAACCATATAAAGTAATTATGCTAGCTGTATTTGGATGTAAGTTTAAATTATTAAGTCAAAAGAAGTTCCTTTCTGTTATAAAATCATAGCCAAGGCAGGGTTGATTGTGGCACACCTGATGATCAGACATGTGTCATCAGGCAATAGGTTTCTGCAGATTGCAGTCAAAGTCATTATTTTATGGCAAGTTGGAAACAGCTATCGCTAATCGCTACTACAGTTGCAAATGTCTTTCAACTGGCAATGCAGGACCATTCAAAGTGCCATGGATAGCTTACATGCAATCAAATAGGCGTTGTCGTGGCATTAAAATCACATTCTCAATCAATGTTGCTATAACTTTTGCTGTGGAAAGGTTGGCATCACAATGGCATTCATTTGCCATCCAATCGCAAATCCTATAATACTAAACAATTAAATATATAACAGTTGAGCGTGATGTCGCTTGAAGCTAGCACACGCCTACATCATAATGTAAAGTCCTTGATGCATATATTCAGGGCATTGAATAAACAAGATGAATATTCTTACAGTAACTGCAAACTTTCTTGAAAAGGAATAGATAAACTTGAAGAGTGTGTTCTTTGTTTGACTGTTTATTGCTGAGTGACTACATAATTTCTTTTACGATGAACACGTTTACATTGATTACAAAATACCCGACATTGCACAACACATATCTACCTATAAACTTATAATTAACCACAAGTAAAGGCAGATTACGGGCCAACACAAACTTACGGACATCAACTGCGCAATCATTTTGCATACCATGTTGCAGACTTATAGTTGATTTCGAAAATTTTAAGACCAACGTTGTAAACATTGGAGGGAATGATATTGCAGACTCGGCTTGCATTTCACTGCCAGGGTGCTACCAGAGGAACACACTTTACATGTCACTTATGTTCGGGAGTCCCTTAGGCTGAGCCGAATGAAACTTTGCTTCTCGACAACAACAATTTTTTACTTAATTTCTTCAAAAGATTCAGATTTGTCTCGGAGAGAGGTCCCAACGAAGAGAACACGATTGCTAGCATCATCCTTGACTTTCCCTGTAAATGAGTTGAGTCGAAGGAATGTTGATAGTTTAAAATTTTAAACTATGCGCACCAACTGATGATTCGCGCGTGCGCAATTGATGTCCATAAGTTTAGCTTTTGAATAAGTTTTACGGCTACAGTATTAGGCTATCCACTTTGTTGAATAAATGATTGACTCGATGATGAGGCAATTTAATCCATTTCTCCGAGTTCATGCGAGAATGTTCATCAGAGAGCTGTTTAGTAAAATGATAAACGCCCTCGCGTGAAACTCGGACTAAATTCCACAAATTCCATCATCATGCATTGCACTTGCAACCAGATAATAGCCTGCTACGCATATTTTTTCAATTTAATATTTAATTTAATTCATATTTATTAATTCAATTTCCGATAACAACAAGCCCATAGCATGTAGGCCTAGGCCACTAAGGCCAGCTGGTTATCCAATAAAGTTCTTCATTGTGTATTTCGTTTCTAATATGTTCAGCTTACGTACCACTTTTCACCTTGGTGCATTGGAGCATTCAAAGCTTCTGCAATAGCACATCTTTGCTTCTCCAAAGATGGGGCGTCAGGCTCTCTCGCATCTGATTCCTCGCGTACAGTCATTGCTCCAGTTATTATGAATTTAACGTAAAGTACCACTCTAGATGGATGAATTGCTTGTAACTCAGCTGGAGCTTACAGCAGTGCCTGTACGATGTGGTTGTTTGCTGAGCATGCAGTCATTTCTCCACAAACATATATCGTCCAGTCTTACACCGCTAACCATACCGCTCACGCATTTACTCACCGGCAGCCATCTTGATACTGTTGAAGATAGACTGGGACTAGCTCCCGGCCGCATGATCGCAGTTTGTCCGCAGCTTGGCCCGCAGGACCTTGCGACGCTGCAGCACAGTGCGAGCAGGCGTGGATGTGATTTGTAATTCTGTATTTCTCTCTTCTTTACTATTGCCACCCATTGCTCAGATCCACATGTGCGACGTTTTGAACTGTTTCCAGTCGTGTGGACAGACAACTTGGTCGGCTTGCCATCAGTGCCTTCTATTAGTCTCCAAATCGAAATGTCAGCACAAGCCAATGGTTTGATAAAGACTGCAAGACTATGAAAGCAGTTGTTCTTTTCTTGCTTGATAACGAAAAGGCTAATCTTGAAAGGCAAGATTCAAGAGATATTTATGGAGCTCACAAGAAGCCTTTGACACTTTTCCAATAATGCAATTCTCGTCATGCTGCTGCAATCGATATTGAAACCTGTAGAAATATTTTATTCCTTGGACATTGATGCTTGCTTGGTTCAACCTATATATATGTTGGACGGTGCATGTTCAAGGAAACAGCCCGTTCCTCTTCTTGCGAATACAGCGCAAAAATATTGACTTTGATAAATTTCGGTTATGAGCCACAGAGAAATCACTACCACAAAAGTCAAGACATAAAATGTCTAGAAGCGAAACTGTCTGTCAGAAGCCACGACGGCACAACGTGGACGGTTTCCACGTCAGCACATCATTCGGTGGTTGTGGCGTACTGTCCTTTGAACGAATTGTGTGACCCACAAAACGCATTCGCCGCTCCTGCACAATGGCAACAGCAGATAGAAATAACGCCCTCAGATCCTCGATAGACAGAACAATCAGGCCATGACACCTCAGGGCATGTCTGAACATTGCGTCGAATGATTGGCCGCTTAAACGAGTGGAAATAGTCTCAGGCATAACCCATGATTCAGAACCATACAGGAAAATGGGCTCAATCGTGTCCGCGTAACAGACCCAGTTTCAGGTTTGTCTGAGCAGACGATGGCCATAGTCGATTCATGCGCTTGATTGCAGACCAGGCCAGTCCACGGCGAGCAGTAATATCATCAACCGTGGATGACAGGGTGCTGCCAAAGTACGTGAATGACTGAACGCACTCTACGGGACCTAATGATGTAAATAACTGCGTCTGATCGGAGCCTGTGGCAAGGAATTTCGTTTTGGCCGTGTTGATTTTCAGGCCGACGGTCTCACCGATCCTTTCTATTTCAGTGAGCATCTCCTGGGCTGCAGCCATGTCATCAGCGATGACGGCGATATCGTCGACGTAATCGAAGTCTGACAAGCGTTTCTCAGGATGACGAGCTGAGCGGCGACGATTCAACTTGAACCCTTTCCCAGGCTGACAGGCATGCCGCAATACGTAATCCACGAATAGCACAAATACCGGTAGGTGTAAGTCGATGGTTCGGTGCGAGGGAGACAGAGACGACAACATTGCGAGTGGCTCCTCGCCAAGAACTTTGAGCACACTGAATAACATTCGGCAAAACACGATACTATATATTTACAACGCATGACCTTTACAAAACTACCGCTGACACACGTTGACACCA
>OFHS01005623.1:0-11455 GCA_900245855.1 Calvadosia cruxmelitensis
CCATAGGGTATTCATTAATTTTCTGTGCACATACTTTCATAAGGTACAATTGAAAAAAAATAATATATTAGGTATGGCCTGTCAACCTAACTGGAAAATCGACTGTATTTTATGGTAATTATTTAAAAGCATAAAGCTATGTTTTCAATTTTATTGGTCAGGATACCGTTAACGACTTTAACTCTTGTTAATTTCTGTCATCTTTAATTTTTTTATCCCATGAAAATTTGTGGGAGCAAAAGGATATTTCCAATTTATAGTGTTCCTATTCGAGCAAATTCAATATAAAAATTTAGGGGACATTCTCTCAAAATTGAGTGTTGTGAATCACTGAAGTTCTAAAAGTATATTTATGTATTTATGCCTCCCAATTACTTTTATGCTTGCGAAGTCAAAACTGTTTTTTCTACCATAATAATCCCTTTAAAATCTATAATTGGTCGCCAAATTATCCTTTTTCCCATGCGGAGAAAAAAGCCCGTTCATTAAGTAGATTTCGAGTAATTCCTTGGATCGAATTGGAAAGGTCTCTCTTGCAAAAAAACGATTATTTGGTGTTTTTAATGCCGTCCATTTTTTGAGTTTGATGGCTTAATTTACTCGAAGTATTTGTGCTAAATCGTGGTAGAGAGTGTTTGATTTTGTATCAAAACCACCTTCCATAACTATGATTCTTTGAAATAAACTTCCCATTTTATCCAATTTAGCAACCGTGATTTTACCATAGCAAATGATGAGTAATGCTCGTGTTTTTAATTTTTTGCGAAGTGCAGAATGGAAACGTAACAACAAATCTATATCCTCACAAACAAGAATGAAATCGGCTGGCGTTTTTATCGCGTTCGTGATCATTAAATGAAAATAATGACTTAAATTTAAAGCATTTAATTTGGATAATTTTTCTTGGATCGCTATTTTGTATTCGTGCTCATTCTCATACTTTCGAGAAAATTCTAAATATTCCATTTTCGGTAATTCAGTTTTAAGCTGCCAGTGTTGAATATGGCGCTCTATCACGAGATTGATATTGAGATGTTTTAAATGGTTCTCCAGTGCTTTAAAAATATCATGATTCCCGCAAAACACGCCTACCGAAGTGACTCGTGCCAAGTCGAAGAGTTGTTTCTCTTTTTTTCTTTGCCAGGCATAATATCGTTCAATCAATATCTCTTTTTTTGCTTCAAGAGAGAGATAAAAAGACTGTGCCACATAAGAGCTTATAACGAGGATTCGTTCTTTTTCATTTTTTTGAAATTCTTGATTTTCAAGTTGAATTTGCTCGTTCCGAACATAGGTTTCATCAAGGTTTTTTTGTAGTTTTTTTTGGTGCTCTTTGATTTTAAGTGATATTTTTTTTAAGCAGGGTTCAGGAATTATGGCGAGACCATTAATCAAAAATTTTTTATACTTCTCGAAACAAAAAGGAATAAAAGCATGATAGTCGTCGTAAATTTCCAAATTTAAGGCAATTTGCCGTTCAATGTTTTTATACTGCCACCTTGATTCCTGCATAAAATCTTTTTCATAAGAAAGAATCAAAAGTGATGAAATATTTTTAAAATTCTTGCTTTCAGCAGAAGACGGAAGGCATTTTTCTAAAAGCTGTGAAAATTGATCTATCTTCGCCAGAGTTTCTTTAGTAACGCTTTCTTCCATAGCCTTAAGTTTATCGTGGCTTTCAAGGTGGCGAATTCGCTCTTCTATACTTTTGCGTTCGGATTCTTTATATAGGACCTTTTCAAAGAGTTGTTCTAGGTTAGCATCCTTCTTTAAAGATAAAGTTAAACTTACGGTCTTTTTCGAGCATTCCTCCCAAGGAATGCCCTCTAAACGTTCCACTATATCTTGAAAAATGTCGTTCAAAGAGAAGTAATTTTCTCTTTCTGACGGTTCCAACGTAAGGATAAAACGAATATTATCATCAAGTTCTGTCGCCACAAGTGGCTGTATTTTCGCCCATCCGATTTCAAAACAGACCTTTTGAAAAAGCATCTCAGAGGGTTGATCTTGGCGCAGGAAAAATAATCGAGGCGTTCCAGATGGTTCATTGAGTTCGTTTTGTCGGCGTTCTATTGCTGAACAATAAAAAGAATGGCGTCTTTCGGCAAAAAGAGAATAAATAAATTCATTAATGGTTGCTTCGCTATGCGTTTCTTCAATAAAAAGACGTTCGATGGAAAAATATCGGAGTTCGATTTTGATCGCATCTCTAAAATATCTACCAGAACGAGTAATCAGACCGAGTTCGCATTCCAATTCATTCAACACTTGCTGCGAAGAAGGAGCGATATTGAAAAAAATCTTTAATTTTTGAAGTAAAGAAGAAGTAAAAAGATCCTTTACCTGCTGCTTAAAGTTTTTTAGTTGTTGTTTTTGTTCAACCGTATCAAGCTCTACAGCATTTAAAGGTAATTTTTGCCCATCGGCAAAATATAAGACTGGCGAGGGATGAAGTTTGTGCAAAGAACCCACAAAATTATCGTTCGGTTCAAGAAAAATGATCTTTGCCGCCGATTTTTGAGCATTTGAAGCGTAGTAATCAAAAAAGGCATAAGCCATCTTTAATTCGGACAAATAAGCACCACACGCAAAAATAAGTTCTGGGCAAAAATTGAGTAACTCCTTCTTCGTAATACGCAATTGATGTTCTTTTTTTACAGGGAACTCTCGCAGAACAGGCTTGGCCTCAATTTTACGTAATTCTTCTGCAATTTGTTTTATGAACAAGCTCAAAAAATTCTTGTCGATTTCTCCGACTATAGCTATTTTCATAGGAGAAGAAGTTTTTTGCAAATAGAGGCATGATATGGTGACGAAATTAGTCTCATGGTATTTCAAGTTTTAATGGTAAAGAAAACTCTCCAAGGCACCTGGCGATGATCGGCAACGCTGGATTTTACACTTTCTAAAACTATTTTTTTACGGCGGAGGAAATGCGATTAAAATCATAGAATAGTACTGCTGAATAAGGGAATAGAGAAGGCACCAATAAAAACTGAGTCGATCGCGATTATTTTTTGCGAGTATGGTTTTCAATTTTTTACGTCAGCAATTTTTCATGATTATGATAAATTAAAACACATAAAAAATACGGACATTTAGAATAAAGAACGTATTTTCATAGCAAGTAGAAACAATAATAAAACCAAAAAAGGCTGTGGACGTTGAATTTTACCTGATATACCCCCTAACAAAAGTTCTTGATGCTGGAATCGCTCCAAGCAATGCCAAAAAATACTTTATAAAACCTGAGCAAAAAGATTAATTCTTTCTCACTGGTGGGATATGATTCCTCCCCCATCTCTAGAAAAACCCCTTGAGCAATTTTGAAAATCCAAGTAAATGAACACAGAGTCGGTCAGTAATTATCACCGCTATTGTCGTATTTAAAACGTTTCCACGAATATCCTTTTTTTTAAAAATACTCATTTTGTGAGGTAAGTAAAGTTTTGCATTCGCCATAGGATTAAGATTTCAACGGAAAGTATTTTGTAGGGATTGAAATTGATTCAAAAAGTTCAATTTATTTTGAATAATTTTCAAAAAATTAAGAAACATTTTTCAGGAAATAATAAAATTTAACGCTAAGCTTTTATTTTACTGGTTGTTTTTTTGTACCGCCTCAATACTTTCAGATAGAGCTTAAATGAGTCTTTGCGTGATTGATTCCATCAACAACTCAGTATAAAACAATTGATTTCAGTGTTTTTTCTGAAATAACTATGTTCAATCAAAAAGTTTCTTGTTTTTATTATAAGAGCTATTACATTGGATTTACCGCATCAAATTTTCTTAATAAAGAGTTTAAAAAAAAATTCATCTCTATTTTTTATTTTCCCAATATAAAAACTGAATAAATAGCTGATTGCATTGTTTTTCCTGAGAGAATCATGTTCAATCAAATATTCATTAAATTTATTGAGGAGTGATTAATGAGGTTAATAATTTCCTCTGTTCTTTACATTAAACGATTATACTTAAGCTTTCCGTGTCGAATTTTCTTATAAAGAGTTTTAAAAATGTTTTTTCATCTCTATTTTTTATCCTCACACTATTTTTTTTCGTCGGAGCTTGTTCTCCACAAAAAATCGAGCCTCCGCCAGCCCCTTCTCCTCCAGAGTGGTACATACAAAATCATGACCCTCAAGATGGTTATCTTTACGGGGTAGGAGATTCAGGGAGTCTTGCTCGTGCCAAAGAAAAAGCTTTGCGTGAAATTGCAGCACGTATTCGTATCTCGGTGGAAAGTGAGACAGAAAATGTTACTCAAAAAATTGGAACCACAAATAGTAGTCGATTTAAAGAGAATATAGTAACTACAGTCGAACGTATTAATTTTAGTAATGCCCAAACTCAATTAAAAGAACAAGTAGGCAACATTTACTATGTGCGTATGCGTATTTCCACGGAAGATTTAATCCAGGCCGCTGGAGCAGACTTTAAAAGCATTGATACAGAACTCAACCAAAATTTTGCGGGACTCAACGAACGTTCTAAGCTTGAACAATTTTTTATCTTGAAAAAGTCTTCTAATAATGTGGATCAAGGTATTTCATTACTGCTTCGCTTAGAAAGCCTGTATGGAATGGCGTCTTTCTTACCCGTAAATGCTATTGATACGCAACAAAAACGACAAGAATATACCCAGCATAGATTAAAAATCACTCATTTTTTGAACGAAATGAATTTTTTGGTGGTTAATGACTCAGAGATAGATGATCTCGGGACTACTTTGGCGGAACTTTTGAGTCAAGAAGGTATTCGAGTTCAAGGAGAGTCGTTTGAAGGAATTGATGCGGTTATTCACCTTGTGGGCAAACTACAAAAAAATCGTATTTATGATGATTATCAGGTGAAATCGGAGCTCTTGATCTTAATTGAAAACCTCAAAAAAGAAGTGTTTCAAACAACGGTCTTTCCGATTGTGTCCTTTTCTCCGAACGATTACGAAGACGCCATCCAGCGTTTTTCGTCAGTATTCTCAAAAAAATTGAGAGCGAAGGGAACCCTCTCTATTTTTAGATTAGAATAATTTTTTAAACAACGTTTTAAGTATTCGATTTGTGTTTAATCAGTTCTTTAGCCGCAAAATATTGTTTTCTGTTTTTGTAGCCTTAACCCTTGCTTCTTGTTCTTCAACAACAATTGATAGTTTGGACCCGTATGAATCGTTGCCAGTGAATGAGGCTAATATTATGCCGACAAAAGAACAGCTCAACGGGAAAAAATTAAAACTGGTGATTTTTCCAATAGAAAATACGGATAAACTGGCAGAACGCTCTGGGGCGGGACAAGCCGTTACAAATGCACTCTATGAATATTTGGCAGAAACAAATGCCGAATTTATCGAACGCTCTGCCTCTGCTAAATATAAAGACGAAATTCGACTTTCTCAAGATTCAGGTGCAGAGTATACTGGTCCAGCCATAGCAGATTTTGTTTTAGATGGTCAAGTAGATAATGCGGGATTCACCGTGAGTTACGAAGGCCAGCAAGTAATGCAAAGTATTTTAACGGGTGAAAAATATCTTGTGCAGCCTCAGTGTCATTATTCTGCTACGCTTCAAGGAAGCTATTCTTTGCGAGCCTTACCATCACTGAAATTAATACAGAAATTTCCTTTTTCTGATACAAAATATCTGAGTGTTGAAGCCACAGAAACGCAGACGAACACAGGAGAAAGACTTCTGTATGCATTTTTCAGTTCCACTCCTCCCAAAGGCTGTATTCCCGATGATAATTTGATCTTAAAGTTGGTTAACAGTGCCGCTTCAGCTGCAGTAAAAAGAAGTCGCACGAAAATTCAAAATATCTTTGCCCCCAAAGGATACATCAGTGCTATTTTACGGCATGAAGATAAATATCTAGCACGGATTAATATTGGAACCCGTAATGGTCTTCAACAGGATCAACAAATAAAAATTTACACGATACATGTTTTTGAAGATGCCCTCACGAAAGAGGAAACCCTAGAAAATCGCCTCGTAGCAAAAGGAAAAATCACTAATTTAATTGGCCCTAACCACGCTTATGTTTTAATTGATAATGAAGAAGAAGCGAACAAAATTAAAATCGGAGATTTTGTAAAGGTTCACTACGCCTTGGGCAGCTTCGAAGCTTTGTTCAACTAAATTCTTCAGCGGAATTTTAGGACATATTTAGTTTTTTAAGGCCGAAATCACATCCATACAGTTCCATTCTCTCTTTAAGTAATGAAAAACTTAATTATCCTTTGTGGAGGACAAAGCGGCGAACATGAAGTGTCTTTACAATCCGCATTGAGCATATGTTCCCATGTTAAAACAAAAAAATATACTCCAATGCTTATTGGCATTGATAAATCAGGAAAGTGGCGTTGGCATGAAAACTTGATTTTAGAAGTCAACAACCCCTCTAAAATTCATATAAACCCCGAAGCGGAAGAGGTATTTCTCAAAAATAAAAATATTAAAGAAGCCGAGATTGATATTGTGTTCCCAATCATTCACGGTTCTTTAGGGGAAGACGGAGCTATGCAGGGCTTGTTAAGAACCCACAATATTCCTTTTGTGGGGAGTTCCGTCCTAGGCTCGGCGGTATGCATGGATAAAGACGTAGCAAAACGCCTACTGAAGTTTTCAGGTATTCCCACTGCTAAATGGTTATGCTGCTATAAAGGACAAGAATTACTCTCTTTTGAGCAAGTTAAAGCAGACTTAGGGGTGCCTTTTTTCGTCAAGCCAGCGAATATGGGTTCATCGGTTGGAGTTTGTAAATGCTCTTCAGAGAAAGAATATGAGTCCGCACTCTATTCTGCTTGGAAGTATGACACTAAAGTACTTATTGAAGAATATATTTGCGGCCGAGAAATTGAGCTTGCAGTTCTCGGAAATGAGGAGCCAAGGGTCTCACTTCCAGGGGAGATTATTCCAAGCGATGAATTTTATTCTTACGAAGCTAAATATATTGATTCTGAAAAAACAAAATTATTGCTAAACCCCGAGTTAGAGCCTCGTGAATTACAAAAAATGCAGTATTATGCTTTGAGGGCTTTTCAGGCTCTGGAGTGTGCTGGTATGGCAAGGGTTGATTTCTTCCTTGGGGAAAATGAAGATATTTATATCAATGAAATCAATACATTACCTGGTTTTACTTCTATCAGTATGTATCCAAAATTATGGGAGCTTTCTGGCATCCCTTATGCTGAATTGATTGAGGAACTCTTGGAATTGGCTATCAACCGACATTATTTACAACAAGACCTTAAGATTAATTACCTTTAAAAACAGATGGTTTGTTACCAATAAAACCATTTGTTTTTTTGCGTATTTGCTTAAGAGATATTAATCACGGGTGAGTTGTCGATATTTTACTCTTTGAGGAACTAAAGAATCAGCGCCAAGTCGTTTTTTGCGATCTTCCTCGTATTCTGTATAATTTCCGTCAAACCAATAAACCGAGCTATTTCCTTCAAAAGCGAGAATATGAGTGGCTATTCGATCGAGAAACCAACGGTCGTGGCTAATAATTACGGCAGATCCCGCAAAATTTTCTATAGCGGTTTCGAGGGCTCGGAGCGTATTAACATCGAGGTCATTCGTCGGCTCATCCAATAAAATTAAATTGGCACCTTCTTTTAAAAGATTGGCTAAATGCACTCGATTACGTTCCCCCCCTGAGAGAATTCCCACTTTTTTCTGCTGATCCGTTCCTGAAAAACCAAATCTAGCGGTGTAGGCCCGAGAATTTACCTGTTGATTTCCGAGATTTATAATGTCTTGACCTTCTGAGATATTTTCCCAAATGTTTTTGTCATTGTCGAGTTGATCTCGACTTTGATCGACGTAGGCAAGTTTTACTGTTTTTCCAATTATAAAGGTTCCAGTATCTGGCTTTTCTTGTCCTGTAATCATCCGAAATAGGGTGGTTTTTCCTGCACCGTTCGGGCCGATTACGCCAACAATACTCCCAGGGGGCAAAACAAAAGACATATTTTCGACGAGCAGTTTGCCGCCGAGAGATTTACTAACGTTTTCCGTTTCAATGACAAGGTCACCTAATCTTGGGCCACTTGGTATAAATATTTCTACGTCTTTGGCTTGCTTCTCTTTACTTTTTGACAAGAGATCCTCATAAGCAGTAATCCGTGATTTTGATTTGGCATGGCGACCTTTTGGGGTCATACGGATCCATTCGAGCTCATTTTTTAACGTTTTTTGCCGTTCCGACTCTACTTTTTCTTCTTGAGCCAAACGGTTTTGTTTTTGCTCAAGCCAAGATGAATAATTGCCTTTCCATGGGATGCCTTCGCCTCGATCCAATTCTAAAATCCAACCCGCAACGTTATCTAAAAAGTAACGGTCGTGAGTAACGGCTATGATCGTGCCTTCAAACTGTTGTAAGTGGAGCTCAAGCCATGCAACCGAAGCGGCATCGAGATGGTTAGTCGGCTCATCAAGTAATAAAATATCGGGTTTGCTGAGCAACAAACGACATAAAGCCACGCGGCGTTTTTCACCCCCAGAAACCACCGATAAAGGAGTGTCACCAGCAGGACAACGTAAAGCTTCCATGGCCATTTCTAAGCGAGATTCCAAATCCCAACCATTTAAAAGGTCTAGTTTTTCTTGCACTTCCCCTTGTCGTTGAATCAGGTTGTTCATCACGTCATCATCCATCGGTTCTGCAAATTTAAGATTAATGTCATTAAATTCGGACAATAAATCCGTAATTTCTTGACATCCTTCACTCACAATTTCGAGAACAGTGCGCGTTTCGTTAGCCAACGGCTCTTGTTCCAAATAACCGATTTTATAGCCAGGGTTCAAGGTGATATCACCAGTAAACTCGTTGTCAACACCAGCAATGATTCGTAATAAAGAGCTTTTTCCAGAACCATTTAAACCTAAAACACCGATCTTTGCTCCATAAAAGTAAGAAAGGCTGATATCTTTAAGGATTTTTTTGTTGACGTGAGTTTTACCCACCTTGTGCATCGAATAAATAATTTTAGGTGGATTTTCGCTCATATGTTTTATTCAAAGTGAGTGTTAAGATCCAAAAAAACGGTTATAAAAAAATTAAACGGATTCTATTGTTCCTTTGCATCTGTGTGAGTAATAAAAAAAACTTTATCCTAGAGTATTCGCACCTTTTTCTTCGGTGCGGGTACGAATATATTCTTCTACAGGCGTCACAAATATTTTTACGTCATCAATTTTGCCACTTTAAGTTTTTTATAGAATGGCGCAGATGATTGTCTCAAAGAATTCGTCGTTAACGATTACTTCCAAACGATTTTTTTGAAGAGGTTAATATCGCAATAACTTTCGCTGTAACCGCTTTATTGAGTGCCTCCGACTACGTTACTGACAGTCACCTTATTATTCCCACATTTAAAAAATTCGGGATTGAATATTATCGTGGTGGTAAAAATAGCAACAGAATTGTACAGGCTGAGAAAACATGGAAAAAAGGTAAATATCTTGATAATAAAGAGCTCTAGTAAAGATCTTGATAATAAAGAACTCTATTGGACTGAAGAGGGAGGAATTTTTTCCGAAGTTTCTCGATCATTTTTCTTTTCTAAATCGCTGAGTCGTTTTTCAAGTTTTACAATTTTCTGTTTTTGTTTTTCAATAGTGTATAATAAGGCGGAAGCTCTTTGCCATTTTTTGTGCTCGCGTGCAGGGAAACCAGCGTAAATACCTGGCTTTTTTATATCGGAAGTGGCGATGCTCATTCCAAGCAAAATTGAATGGGAACAAACGTTAACATGTTCGTTGATCCCAGCCTTACCCCCGAGATACACGTGTTCTCCCGACGTGACTGAACCAGCAAATCCAGTTTGCCCAGCCAAAAGGTTATGCTCACCCACTTGTGAATTGTGGGCTATGTGAACCTGATTATCTAATTTTGCTCCTTGTTTAATTCTTGTTGGCCCTAAAACTCCACGATCAACGGTGCAACCAGATCCAAACTCAACATCGTCTTCTATAATCACATTCCCTAAATGAGGGATTTTATGATGTCCGTTATGACCGATTTCAAACCCAAACCCGTCGCTACCAATTACAGAATTTGGGCCAATAATTACACGGTCACCTATCTGAGTTTCTTCCATGACGCTGACATTCGGGTAAATAGTAACATCTCCTCCTATATGACAATTATCGCCAATAAAGGAACCTGGATAAATGATTGTTTTTTCCCCAATTTGAGTGTTTTTTCCGACATAAACGCCTGCTCCGATACAAACATCTGAAGCACAAATGGCGGTTGTGGCAATAAAACTTCGGGAGTCGATCCCTGAAAAAGGCTCTTTTTTAGGGGAACAATTTTTCATGATGACAGCAAAAGCTTTCCGAGGTTGCTTCACGAGAATAAGCGTTTTGTGGACAACGGCAATATCAGGAGGAATCAAGACGACTCCAGCTCGACTATTTTCTGCGTTGGAGATATATTTTGAATTGGCCATGAAACTCAAGTCAGATTCGCCAGCTTCATCAAGAGAGTTAAAACCAGATATAATTTGAGAAGAATTCCCGACAACCTCACCCTGCACTAAAAAGGCGAGTTCTTGAACCGTCATATCATGAATCATTTTCATGGCAATCAAAGAGGAAGGGAGATGCCAGTATTTACCCTGGCATCGTTCAAGACAAAAAGAGAAAAGCTCTTGATCAAAAGAGTAGGCGTTTTATCTCTTAAACTGCTCAGAAGCAAAATCCCAATTCACTACTTTCCAAAAAGCGGCTAAGTAGTCAGGTCTTTTATTTTGATATTTCAGATAGTACGCATGCTCCCAAACATCAATCGCCATAATCGGTTTCCCCTTTACTTCAGCCACGTCCATTAAAGGGTTGTCTTGGTTAGGAGTAGAACAGACTTCCAATTTTCCTGTCGAATTCACGATTAACCAAACAAACCCTGAACCAAAACGAGCCACTCCCGCATCATTCATTTTTTGCTTTAATTCGTCGTAAGAACCAAAGGTGTTATTAATCGCATCGGCCAAAACTCCCGTTGGAGCCTTCCCGCCAGAAGGAGACAGGCATTTCCAAAAGAAATTATGATTGTAAAAACCTCCACCGTTATTTCGAACAGGTCCACCAGCTTTACCCGCTTCCGCGAGAATAACCTCCAAGGATTTATTTTCTAAGGCCGTCCCTCTAATAGCTCCAATAAATTTTTCGAAATAGGTTTTGTGGTGCTTGGAATGGTGAATCTCCATAGTCGTAGAATCTATGTGAGGTTCCAAAGCATTATAACCATATGGCAAAGGCATAAAATCAAAACTCATAACGTTCTCCTTTTAAAATATAAATGCTGGGGTAGGGAAATCGAGGCAAAATTACTCGCACAAAAGCAGCCAAAGTAATAAAAGCTTAAGGCGAAAACTTTACTTAGGATATAAGCTTTTTCCGAAAATGCAAGTTAATGATAGGGTATGGTTAAGTTTTATTCATCTACCCGA
>OFHS01005624.1:0-11455 GCA_900245855.1 Calvadosia cruxmelitensis
TGAAGGTTTCAAAGAGCAGTCAGCCAGTGCACCTGTGAGAGTGGAAGAGCAGCCTGAAAGATTGATTGTCGAAAGTGAAGGGATTCCTGTAGAGGATCCTACTCACGAAGAAGAATTAGCGGAAAAGATTGCGGCACAAGAGATAGAAGAAAACGCGAGTATGAATGCTGAGAGACCAACTCGTGCCAATGCCGGCGTACCCCCAGTTCGATATGGAGATTGGGCGTCCTTGGCATCAGATCGACTGGATGGCAGAGGTGATCAGATTGATCTATCTACGTGGTCTCAAGCAATGGATTCCCAAGACAAAGCATGTCGCAGTGAAGTTCCACTTTGTCCGAGAAAAGGTTGAAGATGGCAGCGTCTTTATGGAATACTGGCCATCTGCAGAAATGGTGGCAGATATATTCACAAAACCATTGCCACGTGTTCAATTCGAAAAGTTACGTAAAAAATTGGGACTTGTTGTTAAGATTTAAATCGGACTGAGAAGGAGTGTTGAAATGTACAGCCCTGATTTATGGGCACTAGGCACTAGGTACCTCTACGTGGGCACCTAGAGCATGTGCCATGTTTGGGCACCTTTCAGGTTGTACTAGTGATTCTGTGTGTGTTGAATTATATCTTCTCTGCATGTTTGCTGAACAACGAAGACTACCTTTTCATGTCTCACCTCTAGCTAGCACTCTGGAACTAATCATTATATTTCAACAATCACTTCATACCGAGTAAGGGATGACGTTCCTTCGCACGCCAACAAAATGACCATGTTTCCTGTCGGGACCAAAACCATTTTCAAAGCAAACCATGTCGACTGATGTTGCACACGTTGCCACTTGACCGCTGTGAATAAAATTCAACAATTAAAACCTGCATGGCGCATGTGTTAGCCATTTATAAATCTACTTCGGAGCGCATATAGTCATTGGGCAGTGAGTTATGAAAGTAAGCTATAGTGTTACCCTGCTAATATCACCTCGGTTAACCCTTGTCCTGCTATTGACGGGTATACACGTTTTGAAACAGGTCAAAAGTAGCAACACATAACCAATCAGATAGTTAGTCCTTAGCAAGCATCCAATCAGCAATTGGTGAAGCCAATTCAAGTCTTCATTTAAATAGTTTTACCAGCAGGACAGGGGTTAATATCACTGCAGTTTGAGAACCATGCTCTGTCTGAATGAACTATTCGTACCCGCTTAATATCACAATTTTTGGATGCAAAAACATAGTGATATTAACGAGGTTTCACTGTGGCATCTATTGTTTTACGAAAGAACGAAATGTTGGTATATATAGAGACAAGACCATGTCAAAATAGTGTCTTTCATATTGTAGTCACATGTCTTTTGATAATTTGCTTCTGCAGGCAGCTCACATTGGACAAGGCTTTTCAGCTGGTGATGAAATGTTGTAAGGCATTAGCCAATTAGGAGGACCAGAGTAAGCAGTCAATCACAGCATACTACTCTGAATGTCTTAGTTGGAACAAAGAAGGCTTGTACAAATGCGCAGATGGAGACTATATCCTTAAGAGAGAGTCTGTCTGCATGCAGGCTATATAGACCAGAAAATTAATTACAATCTGACGAAGCAGAGTCAAAGCGGCTACGCTTCAATGGCTCTCTCAATGCTTGCAACTTAAGCTCACCTGTTTTCGTTTAATCTAACAATGGTGGAAGGACAGTTCTCAGCAGGTTCTGGTTTAGACGTTGTGTTGGCAAAGTCTTGCAGCAAATCCACACTCATTTCCGATTTGTTCCCAACACATTGAATTGGCATCAAACATCTTCCAAAACAATGTCTTCAATCACGCCTTGATGAACAGCATTGCCTGATGTTGATGACGCAGTGACATTCAAACGCAGTGACCCTGAATAAGACATTGAGATCACAAGAAGGTCGTTAGCCAATGCAATCATCAAATTAAGCTACTACAGTCAAACATGTCATATTTTAGCAACCATTAAAGCGACCTATGAAAAACAACAAAGCAAGCGAGGGCAAATGCCGTGTTCAGCTGAACAAGCTGCTTTGCAGGACAACTTTCAATAGCTGCTCATTGGACCACTCCATCGTAGCCCTTCTACAAATTGAGAATAGAGCAAATCAAAACAACCGACTCTCTCAAGCGATTCAAATGCGACCTAAGGGAGTGCCAATCTCAGAGGTAGAGGTCGCCACGAGTCACTTCTGACAAGTTGACAACTATAACAAACAGTAACAGGTCAGGTGCAGCATCAAGTGCTCCGGCTTGCCGCCCTGATCAATTTGTATTGATTTTTGCAATCCCACCCAAAATATGCTTATTTTTATCCAGAAAATGTACTCCTCCTTCTGTTACAACAAATCATGAAAGGTCATGACACAGGAAATCTCCATCTCTGCCCTCACCCTCTTAGATTCTGTTCAAACTGCTAAGGCTGGTAGAACTCATCGAGTGAAGTTTAGAAGCGCAAATTACAGGTCAAAATTTAAAACAGTATTGATTTTATAAAATCCCAAATAACGCAACATGTGTGAAAGTGACCAAACACGTATTCTTCCATCGCTCGTATCTCCATCATTTAAGGCGAATTTTGACATTCAAGTTCCTTGAATTGTTTATACAAATATCACAACATAAATTGGGTTGAATGAGGTGTCGATGTTGAAATATTGCCGTCAAATGTCAAATTGAAAATTGCTCAATACATTTTTAAGATTACAAAGTGATTCATTCTGTCTGCCGTGATTGGTGTAGAACTCATTATTTTAACCCTTGTCCTGCTATTGACGGGTATACACGTTTTGAAACAGGTCAAAAGTAGCAACAAATAACCAATCAGATAGTTAGTCCTTAGCAAGCAACCAATCAGCAATTGGTGAAGCGAATTCAAGTCTTCATCTAAATAGTTTTACCAGCAGGACAGGTGTTAACTCCATGAACACAAATGTCAACAAACGAAGTAACTGTTTTCTGTCTGCATCACCAGCGCAACTGTTCTTCCCGTTAGAGCCAATAGTTTCGTGATTGCATGGATTGCTAAGGCTAGAACAACCACAAAAGCAGCAAATGTTGGCAAATCTAGTTCAGCTACAAATTGACAGTGTGTACGATTGTATCATCTTGTCTTTCAGTAAACTATGCATCTGCTAGTACAAAATTATGTTATAAGTTATATTCTGGACTTGGACAAGTAAAAGGCGACTTACGACGTCGACGAGTCGTCAGCCCATTACGGTGATTGTAAAATAGATGTGATTGTTTATTATAATGAATGTCGCCGTGTACGACGCCTAAAGGATATTTGTCGTAATGTTTTAGGATCTATAGTAGTATTATGTTTATAAGCAATTAATTGATGCCGCTAATGTATTGAACGTATAGATCACTAATTAGATGTATTGTTTATGTGGAGACATAGCAATTGTAACTGTATAAAAGGGCTAGAGTCACGACTATGAACCAAGAAAGACACTGATGCAAGTAACGTACTTTCACTTCGTTATTGTATATGTCTTACGTTATTTGCTTATTCTTGTGTATTTATTTACCTTTTGTATTTACAGTTTATCGCAGTGAATTATAACAGAATCCAATTGAAACCACACTTTGCGGTTTGTCGTCGTCTCTCAAACAAGTTATTTGTTTGGCCAAATGGGGAAGGGATCGGTTTTACCAATCAAAACAATCACTGCTTGATTGGCAAAAAATAAACAACTTTTGATCGATCGGTACAACCCTATAAATTACCGACCAACATGCTATTCTAATCTTTGTGCTCCCAGAGCAATGTTTTTGATGTGCTTCGGCTTTATTTTAATGTTTAATTGAGTTGTGGGGTGTGTTGAAGGCAACGTCGTCTTGATGCAGGCACAGAAAGGACATAGCTTTCGTAAACTCAGACGTCACTGCAAATCAATTCCATACTCGTTGACGGGAAATAACGAGTGACTAACAGCGACGCAAAATGTAATGTTAGTACACCTATATATCAATGAATAAACAGTTTCTCACATTTCTCAGATACATTCACTGACTGAAGGGTGAGATTTTTGAAAGAGATAGCGTCCTAAAACAACCATAAAACCAAATTGGAATATTGAGCTAAGATCACCAATTGTAGTTATGCTGGACCGTATTTTGTGTTTAGGAAAGGTCTTACATTTTTGAAGCTGGGGAATAAACAAGTGATTGTCCTGGTGCTTGTTTATCATTGGTGATCTGTTACAATAAGTAAATTAGTCCAGAATAAATTGCCTTGGAAACCTTCATTAGGTGCAGCCACTAGTTGAGGCTAAAAGGGATGCGTCTCCTGTGTGATTCTTGTGTTTCAGCATTATCAATTTCTCGAGGTTTTTACACAAGTCTCTTTTATATGTCCTTTTTCATTCAGGCCTCTTCTAATGAAATTATTGAATTCTGAGCACGATAAATCTACACCAATCGCATTTTTGCACTCAACAGCGCAACAATTGCTTGTCATTGTGTGCTAGAACAAAAATAAATCTACAAAATGTCAAGGGAAGGTCTAAGAATACAAGCCAAAATACTGGCTCAATGAGTCCCAGAGATAGTTCATCAAGTCTGTGAATAAAACCATTTTTGCAGCATCTGGTCCTGCAGTAAGTGCAAAGCAATATGTGCGGTGATGGAGAAATCAAGGGCAAAACAAAAAGACCAGACATCACTGCCTGCAATTCTTTCACACCCCTTATCAGCCTTTTGCATCGAGGCTTCGCAAAATAATCATGTGGACTTAACATTGTCTAGTTGCATTGAACAATGGCTTTCATTGTATTCATGAAGAGAAGTAAAGGTCTACCAGAAGTTTACACCACAAAAGCAAGAAAAACACCCACACATCTGCAAAAACCAACGGATTACTATGGTAACAGTGAATCAAAAAGGTGCCCGCAAACTGGCAGCATCTACGAAGAGTACAGGTTCGGACACAAATGACAGAGAGGGTTGATGCGTTGACAGCACCGAAGCAATTCAACCGAAGAACAGTGAAATGTAGCGTGGAAACCAGGCAGGAATTGATGAACTTGCGTCGGTTGATGAGCAGAGCGGCAGGCAAAGCCAGGTTTGCAAACTGTCGTACGACTGACAACAAGCGTGGTCTAACAATAGGCCAACCAGCAGCGAAGGCATTCATGCGATCATCCACGGCCGATGGACCAGCAAGCAACCACAGACAACAACGACAGCGAGACAGACGACCTTGGGAAGGATTCAAGACGTCGGAAGCGGCTGGGCGACGTCCACGGACACGTCGACACCAGAGAGACACAACGGCGGCCATTGCTCAGGGGAGCTGTTTTACCAGAAATCCCCGCAACAGCTTGGAAGTACCGAGACAGCCCAACGCGCTGGTCGAGCACACAACACAAAGCAAATCAACGCAAGCTTGCGCAGGGTAAACTATAGTAGGAACGATGGCTTTGCTCAAATCTCGTTGTGAACAAACGCAACGGCGCTCTCTTCACACGCAGGCAAGCAGGCCGTGGTGCTGATTTGAGCGAGCGATGATCTGGTCGACTGAGTTCATTCTGCAACAGCGAAAAGAGGCGCGGTGCGTTGACAGTGAAACGGTTGGCAGCGGCTGGCCGTGCCCCTTGTGATGCATATTCCTAGCTGCTGTTCTTGGCTATCAGACGAATAGAACAAAACACAATAACGCAGTGAGGAAGGCAAGGCACGACTGTGCTTTAGCGAAGTGGGCTGCAGCCGAACTGCGCCACTGGGAGCATTTGCGTCCTAACGTAGATCCTCAAGTCTAACTGAACCGTCAATTTAACTAGTCTTGAAGCAACTTTATATTCTTTCAAGTCCATAACTTAACAATTTACTATAGCTGCTGCGGCGCCAAAAACTCGATCACTTCAGACCGAGCACGACCAAAGATGGCGCCAAAACCGAAGCAGCAATCTTCCTTCCCATGTTACTTCTTCTCCTTCAACAGCAGCGCAACTCTTTTCTGAACTTGAATATTAGACTTAGTCTCGGACTTTTGTAAAATACATGCTGCAAGGAGTTTACAAAACACTGCCCAGCATTTCAGAATTGAAACTGTCTGTCAATAACGAAGGCCCTGACAACGAAATGGCAAACACTAAACAACGACCATTTGCAGGCCAGTTCAGCAGCTGAAACGCCAATGCACGACTAAATATACGCCGCGAGAAATCAAGACAAGCCAAACGAGCGAGAATAAAAAGCATAAGGAAATTGAGCGTCACACTCGAACTTCTGCAAATCAAGTTTACAACGATAACACGCAATGGCGGTGGGTTGACAATCTTCAAACAGGCAGCCACAAAAATACTTAAATTCCTTTGGCTCGCCACGAAGCCACAACAAACTTTTATCATCAGCGAATTTCAAACGATAGAGTCGAAACAGAAATTGGTTTATTCCTATTTGGAAAGGCGTTAATCTTCAAGAAAAGAAGTTCAAAAATGAGAAAAAGTGCAAACAGAATGAGTTCAACGAATGGCAAGGTCAAATCATCGCTACGAGACTTCTCAATTTGGAAATACGTCTCGAGATTAAAGAGACAAAACAATAATGAAGATCTCACATCACGGTATCATTCACCGTCAGTAGAAGATCGCCAATTTGTAGACGGCCAAGTTGTTGAGAAATGTGTTGGTAGGTATCGCTCTCTTGGAAGGCAATATATGTGCAATCTCACACGTTGTAGAAATGAGTTTGTACATAAAGAGTAGCAAAATGTCGCACAGTTCTCACCAAAACGTCATCTGCGAAGCTACCAAAGTAGCCTGCAAGCTATGAGACAATTTGCAGAACAAGATATCTACGTTCACTGGACAACAACACAACCACACCAGCATAGACAAGAATTGCATTTCAACGCATACCTACTATAGCCAAATAAATGTATAGTAATCACTGACGAGTGAGGAAAGTGTAGCACAAATCTCCAGCTACAGATGAAGCTAATGCCGCCCTTCGTCGAAACTTGAAACTCAGCTTCAAATACCAAAACAAAGTTGTGAGCTGGTAGCTACCACGTTGGCAAGCAGGCCGTAGACCGAGCGAAATAAGCGCTGAATTCCACAAAATACTCCTTGCATAAAACTTTGAAGGTTTTCATGAAGTCATTGGTTATGTAGTTACAACTAGCAGATAAGCTGCAACGCTGCAGCGTGGACGTGGGTCTGCTTACGAAGATATATTCTCATCCACCATCGTTAGCTTCGTACGCAATCAATCGACGACGTCGCCGCTGTTGAAGGATATCAGGAAGTCACAGGAGAATGATACTGCGCTTGCGCAAACAGCCACCAGACCATGACATCAGTAAAGCTGTCGGGGGGTAACACAACGAATAGCTATCTCTATAATGTGAACATTATAGCAAACACAAAGATCTCTGAATTATATAAAATGTTTGTGAACATTAAATTTTCAAATTGAAATGAATGTTAAGTTATAAATACGATGTTAGTAGTTTTGATAAATCTTATGCAACTATCATCTCAGCTGACAAAACAAACCAGTACCCCGGATTCAACTTGATTGGTGAGTCATGTGACTCAGAACTGAACAACAACTGCCACTCTGCCACAAAACGCCGCCAGCGAGCAACAATTGTGAAAGCAGCATCACGCCTTACCGACGGTTATTCAGCTTACTTTTTATTGAGAACGGAATGATTCCTCTGGTTTAATTTATTGCCCTTTACTGTGGAATTTCATACTTTTGTGTTTTTCACCTGGATGTGTGTTTACCCTCGCCCAAGACACTCTCTTGCCAACCTTGCTGTTTTCTCGGTTTGCCGCCATTAAAATGCTCGCAAATAGCATTTGATTTCTGACAGTGAGAGTGCAATCGATATACAGGATTTCCAGCTTGTAAAATGTGCAGCAGTGACCGTAGTTTTTATAGCGAGCGCATTGAGGGTTTGATTTCGACGCCCTTGATTTGCAACGATTATTTTCCTTCCGCGCCTCCATGCTTTTCAGTGAGCACGGCCCGCGATGCCTGACGGGATGGGTTTTGTCATGCCCAGTCGCCTGTCCGCGTCGCTACATCAAAATCTCAAAATGTTGCTTTCCTTGGCAGCCCTAGTGATAGAAAGAATATCATGCGGCTTGGTTTCATAAGGAAACTCGGTGTGTACCGTTATCTGCCCCTTTTCTTTGCTCTTGGCGCTGGAATTGAATATTTCATGATCAAAGTTCGGATTGGAAACGAAACGTTTTGTGAGTGTGAATCAGAGTAGCATGCTGGATCCCACGAGACATGGGCTGTTCTGTTGTGAATGGGCACTGAGTAACCATATGAATGAGTAGAAAAAACTGATGTAGATGGCACAGACTCCTGCAGTTGGTGTTCTAGTACTCGAGTTACATAAATGTCTAAAGAGAACAACAACATGTTCAACATCAGTGCCAGACTTAAACAGATATTGGCTGTCAGTCAACAATTAAGTGTGAAGGCAAAGAAAGGTGTAAAACTAGGAAAGAACACACCCTTATTTTTAGAAATGTTTGAAAGTGGTGGGACATACGCGGCCCTTTTCATTCCCAGCAAAAAGGATCATGCTGTGGTCCTGCAGAAAGCTCAAATTGAAGAAGCGGAGATTCCAACTCTCTCTTTTCGGCCTGTAACCTCCTGTTTTTGAGACACCTTTCTGGCCTCCCGTTCTCAATGGCAAGCTCCCGGTTTCTCAGTTGGTTCTTTTATTTAAGTTTTTATTGCACTCAACGTAAATAATATGCAGAATGACTAAAAATCTGGTCTTCGAAGAACTACTAAACTGCATGCTTATTCTACTGATCTACACATTGGTCTGGAGCTCATTGTATTGAAACGTGACCCAGTCAGTGAATGGCAATCGTTTCCATGGCAATGGTGTACATACATAGAGTTTTAATTTTTCGTGTCATACAAAAGTTGATGGGCTACTAAAAATGTTACAAATAATCACAAGGCCAGTGAATCCAACCAATCACAGCATACTACCCAGAAGCTGGTAGTATGAGAACAAGCTGGAAGCTTGCACAACTGCGCAGACGTACTATTTCACCGAAAAAATAGTTTGTCTGCACACAGACTAGGTAGGACCAAGAAGGAGATAAAGTTATAACCCGCTGATTGTTAGAGTTGTCTCTCCTCTTACCGCAAACCATGATTGTTTACTAAAAGAAGAGAAACTTAATAAAAAGAGCAAGGGCACCTCAAGGCAGATGTGCATGTCTATCAAGGAGATATCGTTCCGGATCTTTTCTGTTCTACGACTATATTCCAACACTGTAGGGTCTAATTACAAGCTATTAAGTTGTAAATTGCAAAAGCTCTGATGAACAAAACAATGGTGCGGAACATTCCAGACTTTTCTTGATTTGTAAAGAGATTCACTATCATGTGACGAAAGGCACAAATTTCGAATCGTAGGGTTATAGATTTTTGTCTTTTTGAGACCAAATATCAGCCGAAACCAATATTTCTTAAACAACCGATTATTGGTAATATTGATACCGACTGTCAGCCCATCCCTAGTAAATGTAACTAGCTACAACTTACAGGTAAATGGTAGGCTTACTGCTTCCCATAAAGGAAGTTCTAAGTATATGTTACAAGCTCCAAGTTGCCTTCCTCTTTCAACGTGTAAACTGATTTATAGCAAACAAATGGTCAAATTAGACCACTGACAATTCACCAGGCTTGAAGCATACGCCTGTATTAAGAAACAGCTCGTCGGGTGATAGCTAAGACCCTAGATAGGTTTCATTATACACAGCAGGCTTTACATTGGGTGAATGCAAAACCAGTACTGTACATACTGGTAGATAGTTCGTTGCAAAATGTGCTGTGCGTGTAGGCAGTGTGAAGGCTATTTATGTCATTTTTACTGAAATGCATACATTCGTACGTCACGCTTTTATGGTGCATTATCGTGCCATTGTGTGGCGTGACGTTTGAGACTATACTATGGGACATTAATTATAATTATGCCTGACTGTAAATGCAGTTCACAAAGGCCATTAACATGATTGATTGATTGATTGATAATAGTTTATTCGAAAATCCATAATCAGTTCTTGATACCATTGAATACTAACTTATATCGACATGGCATGCAAATACTATATAGTGGCACAACTTATTCTTGAGATACATGAGATCAATTGCGTCATGTGGAGGAGTGGATACTTGATTGTAAGTCATTGATTATCATTCTTGATTGTTTGAATTCAGACGATACCTACGTTCGTAAAGAAGCAGAACGCCAACTAGCCAGCAAGGAAACAGAGTGATTCCGTGACAAACGGCAGCATTGATCATTGACCAATAGGCAATCAATGCCAGCTGGAACTTCGTGGCTGCGATATACGGCTTTTGGGCTGAGCTGCATTTGCAGTATGCTGGGTGGTGCGGCGGTTGTCCATTCCCTCTATTCGCCTGACTTGGTGAGTTGTCTACGCTGTGATCAGCTGGGAGTAGCGACAGGCAGCTATCACTGCAGAGTGTGTAACATTGCTGTTCAGGGGACAGCAAGGAAGGAAACATCAAGAACACGACGAGAACTACATCACCCAATGACTGCACAGTTACTGATATCATTCACAACACCGTAACAACACCTACATTACACATCACAGGGGGCACTAACATTTCGCATTATGGAAAACAACACACGTACACCAACAAACGATATCACAGCAAGTTCAGACAATATCACAGGATTACGTGGTGGTCAAGGGTGGGCCCTCTCATATGCTTGTTAGCTGTAGCTACTAATTCATAAGTTTAGTTTGAATAGTACTGTGGTCACTGCTTGATTTAAAACTACCCCATGACCATAATTAGGTTTCACTTTTATCAAAGTGTTTCTTGCTGTGAGCAAGCATGCCAAGAGAATTTGGGAACCCAAAAGACTTGATTTTATAAAGTAGCTGATCTCAGTGAGCATGGTTTTAGTACTGTATTCCATTACCTCATCTACCAAGGCCTTCGTTTGCTATATAACTGGGTGCCACATGCAGAGGAATGCTGTTCGAGCCACGATTAGTCAAATCTATTTGAACATGGACTATTATTTGCGCGATTTGTATCTCAAAATTTTAAACTATTTAAAAGGTGCATTCTGTACTTTATTTAGACTTGTTAGGGTAATGAAAAACTTTTTTGTTCCAGCGCTGCCCAATTATGTTCTAGCTGGTTCCAAATTTGTTGTGTAAAATATAACACTGCTGTTATACTCATTATTGCATGCCTCGAATGTTTGCTCTTGAAGATTGATTTTTGTGCCCAGAACCACTGTGAGTTTATCTTTTACAGCCGCGAATCATGTTAGGCAGCAGCTGTTGTTTATTTATCTTAGCAGCAGTTTAACAGACCAATATAAAGCACTTATAATAATTAATAATTTATGTATTTATATAGCGCTATTTCCAAGAAATTGCTCAATAGCGCTTTACAAAGGGTATAAAATCT
>OFHS01005625.1:0-11452 GCA_900245855.1 Calvadosia cruxmelitensis
GCCCTAATGAAACTATGTCACAGCGTTCGCGATGGTACATCACCAGCATACATTCAGTCTCTCTTCGCACGCCTGCAGCATGGGAGGACCAGATCCACGGCAAGGGGAGATTTTCTTGTCCCACTCTACAAGCGAAGCATTGGCAAGAAATCCATCACTCGTATAGCAGCTGCAACATTCAATCATCTTTCAAGGACAAACTCTGCTATCGGTGATTGTAAAAGTAAAAATGCCCTCTGCAAGACTTTATTATCTGTTGATCTTGTTTCCATTGCCGAACAATACTTGTGTTAGATTTATGATATAGATGTATGTTTATGAACAATACTCATGTTAGATTTTACCTCGTTATTCCTCGTTATTTTGTAAAACGTACCATACGTGGTAACTACCTTGCCATTCGGCTTTGTAGCTAAATGCGAGATTATGAAAATAAAGTTCATTATTATTANATGTTTATGAACAATACTCATGTTAGATTTTACCTCGTTATTCCTCGTTATTTTGTAAAACGTACCATACGTGGTAACTACCTTGCCATGCGGCTTTGTAGCTAAATGCGAGATTATGAAAATAAAGTTCATTATTATAACCGACACTGACAAAACTGTCCTCCACTTTGACCAGCGCCCTGCTATGTTTGTTAGAGTGAGCTCAGTCCAAGGCCTGTCAGGTTGACCAACTGTTGGCACGACATACATTTTGATGTTCGTTTGTTCGACTCACCTGGCTTGTTTCATGTGCTCAGCGCTTGACTGTTTTGATTTTACGTTAGCAAAAGTAAACACATGGATTTCACATAGACAAATTCACTAATACTTCTGATATGATGAAAATAGATTTTAACATCATCTAGAGCTGCACCTTTTAAAATAGAGTGACACCCCCATACATATGATGGAAATAACTAGCCTTTCCAAATGCATTCAATCTTGCACTTCATTGACTCATGCACTTCAGTGATTCATTTGTTTTATTGTTACACCTGTCATTGCTCAATGATGCAATCAAGGAATGCACTGGAATAAAGTTAGCGCTCTCAGTAGTCAAGTGTGTGTGTAGAATTCTTTTGAGTTTTGCAACTTGACCGAACACGTGGAACTCATTCAGCATACTCTGGTGGCATGTTAGCATTTATATTGCCATCTGTTTCATGTTTCACTTTTGAATGGTAGGACTTGTATCGCACTGGCTGCAGCTGGTTTTTCGAGCGGGACACTGCCGAAGAACGGGCAAGTTTAAAGCGTGTATTGCTTGGCTACGCACGATGGAATAAGAATGTAGGTTACTGTCAAGGCTTCAATGTCATTGCTGCTCTCATTCTTCAAGTCATCAACGGCAACGAGGAAGATGCTCTCAAGGTAATCACCCAGTTACAAAATTAGTCACCGAGGTGTGTGGTCACTTTACCTTTCACTAGTTGGTACACCCATTGTGGTTGAATCACGAATCATAGGGACACTAGTAGACAGTAGCATACATTTTGTTGATAATCAGGCTTTGTATTATGTAGGTTGGTCAGCTTAACATGTGTGTGCATTCTACTTGTTATTGACGTGTGAGCTACGGTCGAAAGAACCATAGTTATTGAACTGATTAATTTAACCTTACTAGTTCATCTCTTTTGCTTGTCGATGGAATTCATTAACCCTTGTCCTGCTATTGACGTGTATACACGTTTTCGAAACAAGTCAAAAGTAGCAACACATAACCAATCAGATAGTTAGTCCCTAATGATCAACCAATCAGCAATTGATAAAGCGACTTCAAGTCTCTGTTTAATTAGTTTTATCAGCAGGACAAGGGTTAAAATAGTTTGAAAGGGTCAACGCTATGGACTGTGCTACCAGAATGCATATGAGATGGACGTTTGTGTGGACTGTTTTGAAATGTTTTTACATTCTGTGGCTGTTTATTCTACTGTCCTTGTTTTGTTTAATCAGGTGATGATATATTTGATCGACTACATTTTGCCACGGAATTATTTTGCCAACAATCTTCGTGCTCTGTCAGTGGACATGGTAGTGCTACGGGACCTAATGGCTATGCGCTTGCCACAGCTCTCTGCTTTTCTCGACCGCCTTCAGAAGCAGTCAATGACAGGAGAAGACGGTCACCCTGGCAACACAACCTACGAGCCACCACTGATCAATGTCTTCACAATGCAATGGTTTCTCACGCTGTTCTCCACGTGCTTGCCGAGGGACACCGTGTTGAGGATTTGGGATGCAGTGCTTCTTGAGGGTTCTGAAGTCCTTCTGCGTGTTGCATTGGCGATCTGGGCAAAGCTAGGAGAGTGAGTGTCATTCAAATCATGTGTACAGCATCACTGTGAACCAGAGCAACTGTGTGAAAAGTGCCTTTTTGGCAACGTTTTTCATTCTGTTTTCAAATTCACATTTTTGTTTCTATGGTTTTTGATTTCACGTGATTTTTCGGAGGGGGCTTCCAATTCCATATTTTTTTGAAATGGTTTTTGTGTGTATTTTGGATTCATATTCCATGGTGATATTGTATGATGATGTATTGAATGTTGATTTTTCTTTCGCGTTACTTTGTCAGCTGTGTCTGACCGTGATCTATAACGAAGTTTATGTTTTGTTTGTTTACGTAGTTACCTTGAAGGCGTGGAAAACGCTACGGATTTTTACACTACAATGGGATCCCTTCTGCAGCGTATGATGCAAGAGGAATTCATGGATGTGCAGAAACTGATGCAGGTACAATCTGCCGCTGTGTCGTAATGCAAGTGTCATTGATGTGCTATTGCTTGAGATGTTTCGGGGTCATGTAAAGTCCGAGTGCAACAACAAAACGGCCGCCAGTAAACTTTTTATTCAGTGATTCATTTTGAGACAATTTCAGTGTTTTGCTATTTCTAGCAATCAATCATCAAATTTAGAAATACAGTCAAACCTGTATTAGTGGCCACCTCTATAGAGCATCCACCTGTGTATAAAGGCCACTCTTCATAACCCCAAAATGGCACTTTCTATAGAAATCAACCTCGACAGAAAGGCAACCTGTCTATAAAGGTCACTTTCCTCAGGTCCTGAAGGTGACCATTATAGACAAGTTTCACTGTACTGTTTATTTCTCACAGCAAACAACATCAATTGGTAGAACCGTGCGATTATAGGGCATTTCATTAACCTCACATTTACTTGATTTTTCTGTTCATGAATCCATACCTCAAAGATTGCAGTTTGTAATGTTCCCATTGGCAATCTCTTCATTGATATCATCTGATGCACTTTATAGTACATATCTTACCAACAATTATTGTAATTCTTTTACAAAAAACACCCGATCAGCCACATCTGGTTGTTTCAGGGTGCAGAAATGCCATCTAAATTCTTTCCGGGCCAGTGGTGTTAGAGCATGGAATGCTTTACCCTGTCAGCTCAAGCAATCTGTAAATTTTACCAAATTCAAAATTGATTGTAAAAACTATATTGTAAGGCGGATTGGGTGATGCTGCTTTGAAGGCAACTGAAGTTATAATACTTAGCAGAGACATGATTCCATAGTTACATGATCGGCTTATGAGTTATGACATAATCTTAAATTTTCAAAGCTGTTACTGCACAAATTGTCACTTGAGCCTGCAATCAACTGACTAGAGATTTGGGGTATGGGGTTGTTACAAATTCCTTAGGCGTCATCAGCTGTAACTCTCCCCAGGTCTTGTTTCTGGTCAAAGACTAACACAAGCTTACCGGTACATGTTTTTGTTTCCTCAAGGCTGTCTATTCCATGGCACCATTTCCTTTTCCTGCCATTCATGAGTTGCGCGAGAAGTACACATATAATATCACTCCCTTCTCAAAAGTGGATTATGGGAAGTCAATGACAGCAAAGTCAAGACAGAAACGCAGTCATGGCAACGGTGAGTGTGGTGCCATGGAAACACTTGAAGATTACCACAGTGCTCTGATAGTTTTTCATTGTTGGAACTTGGAAGTTCATGGGGATCGGGTGTTTCCAGATGATTGTTTGCGAAGATGTTTCAATAACTATTGATTAGCAATGTTGTACAATGAAACCTGTCTATTATGGTCACCTTTTGAGCCCGAGGAGCATGACCTTTATAGACAGGTGACCTTTCTGTCCAGGTTGATTTTCTATAGGAAGTATCATTCTGGGATTATGAATAGTGGTCTTTATACACAGGTGGTTGCTCTACAGAGGTGGCCACTAATACAGGTTTGACTGTAGTTTCTATTTGTGTTTGATTGACAGGCTCAATACGTAGCGGGATTGATCAACGGGGCATTGACTCAGCGCAGGAGCGCGATGATTTGACACTGGTTAGACGCTCTCTGTCAGAAGGGGGCCAAGCAGCAGCAACAACTACAACAACAACTACAACACCGAAGACAAAGACAGACAAGGCATCGAAACCGAGGCGGATGAACTTGTCTCAGTTGGAGACTCAATACGAAGACATGCGTCAACTGCAGCAGAGCGCCATGCTAGTGTTCAACTCATTCACTGCCAACAGTCCTCCACCGAATCCTAACACATCGCATGCACTCAACCACTTGTTCTTAGATGTGGTGAAACAACCCGTCACTGTAGTCGATCAAACCAACAAACTGCAGAGCACCCACTCACGCAACCGAGCTACTATGCCAACCCCCAGTCGATCGGATAAACATCACACAGGAGCGAATAAACGGGGCAGTCCTGTACCTTTACCTGGGGGCAGTCACTCGACCCCTGTTCTAACGGTGTCTGTCCACGCTCTGGAGTCTATATCTGAAGATGGAGCAAAGCCAAGCGACACCCATGATGGTAAAGGAGACTCTGTTGCTATTAGGAGTACGGCACCTCGTTTGAACAGGTTTCGCCATCACTCACCGCTGTCTCCATCCCCGGTAACTGGAGGCACTCCAAAGAAGATTCCTTCCCTGTTCCAAGCTGATCGGCAATCAATGTACCCTAACAACTTTACCCCATTCCCAAAACGCACACAGCAACCAAGAAGCAAATTGCTAACGGGAAAAACGTAAAACATTAGGTGGATTTAAGAATGGTACTTCGCAATTCTTGTATGGTATAAATAATATTTACTTTTCAAAAATATATTATTAGATGTTATTATCATTATGATGTAAACGCTTGGTATGAAATACCGGTTGTTTATATATAGATAATTATATATACATATTTAAAAGCTAGTTGGTTTTGCAGCGTTGTTAGAGCCTTTTGCAGATCTCCGGTTGTTGGCATTTTCTCTTGGTAAATGGATCGTTAAAATGCTAGCTGGATAACTTAATAAGCATGGTTGTGCTATTTGAAACATAATTGTGTGTCTTTTCTGTGGTCAGGCGTATAACGATGTCATTGATAAAGCCGCTACAGAGGAACCTGTCTATAACGGTCACCTCTGGGACCTGAGAAAAATGACCTTTATAAACAGGTGGCCTTTCTGTCGAGGTTGATTTCTATAGAAAGTATCATTTTGAGGTTATGAGGAGTGGCCTTTATACACAGGTGGTTGCTCTATAGAGGTGGCCGCTAACACAAGTTTGACTTATCATCTCATGATATTCCCAATTGATATTCTTCCATAAAGTTATATAATGCAATTAAAATGAAACTCAGCTACAATAACTAAAAACAGTACCTAGGCTTAAAAATAAGATGAAAACAAGAAGAAATAAGACAGTGTTCTTGTTTTGAATATATTGAACTGTATTTGTGCTCTGATGACGCCATGTGACATGCATCAGATTATGGAAAGTAACACATTTCAATTGGCTCAGTTTGACTGCAGTTGGCAGTAAGCAAGTTTGGTCAGAGTTTGACACTCGTATTCGTCATGTCTTCACAGCAGTTCAAATCAATAATTTGGCATCCAAGAGATAATTTAGCAGAAAGGTCATCATTTCCTCATTGTCCTGTGTTGCCGTCACCAGTTCGCTGATAAAAACAAAAAATAATTATAGTAATATACTGAGATAAGTAAACTTCTAATCTACTACAACGGTCACCCCAAATAAGCAGAAGTCTACATTTTGTCAACATCATTTTCACACATTCCTTGTAGCAGTTAAACCTTCCGTTCTGAATTAATTTACTTACATATTTCTACATCCTGTCTAAAGATGGTCGCTGCTAATAATAATAATATAGACGGTCCTCTACACGAAGAGGCCTTCCCTCTTCCTCTGAATGCGCTTACTACATAAACTGCGCTATAAATCACGGCCAGACACGGCTGACAAAGTGACACCAAAGAAAGACAAATCAACATTCCATACGAATGCTAACAATAATACCTCTCAACAAAACAGGCAAAAAATTATGCTCAAACAGAGATAACAAAGAAAGCCAAAAAAAGTTCCTCACAATGCAGCTAAATAGTGTCAACAAATCATGCAATATATATAGTCAACAGTTAGTCAATCTTAATGGCTACCTGCAACTAGCGACCACATGTGAAAAGTGACCACCTGTCGTATTAGGTAACTACTTGTGTTACTTGATAATCTTAAACATAATGCGTCTCTTAACACATTATTCGTATCTCAGGTGACAGTAACAGACAAAGTTGATTATATTCAAGCCAAAGCAGATTTAAAATTTAAAATTATGCCATTTATAATAATTCCAACAGGAAACTGTAACTATAGGCTACCCATGCCGTGTCTACTAGATGAGCTGTCCAACTTAAATAATAATAATAACAATGGCTTTCATTACAGTACTTCCACTGTGTGGCTCTTCGCCTGTAAAATAGATAGCAATCATGAAATACAGTAAGACTACAATCTGAGAACACTATGACTTCTAGGGAGCAACCTACCAGTCGAGTGTTCTGCACACATTTTGTAAAATCTTTGACCAATTGTGAGCAGATTAGAGGTTGTTTTGTGTTCTCCACAAAACAATTGATGGCATTCTGCTTCGTCTCTTGGCATATTGAGGCACTCTGTAGTGGTCTAGAAACAGAACAACAGCAAATTATACAACATGATGCCTTTCAATCATCCCATTTAGCCCTTGGATTTATACCAGCACATTGAGCACAGTCAAACACGGCTAACATTGCCGCGGCTCATGCAGTTAAAATGCAGGACATTAAGTGATGTAAATTAGCAGAACAAGTATGGCAAATAGTAATCCATCAGCGGGATATACTCATCACCATCCTGACTATTGCAAATGCTACCAGGTATTGTGCATGTGTGCGTAGGTAGGTAGCTGTAAAATTCACATTGCTGTCAGCGAGAACCTTTATTGCAGAAAGACAAGCAATTTCTTCTAGGAAAACATTAACCAGCAATAGAAGTGGACCTAAGCTGACCATTGGTGGGTTTGGAGACGTTTCAGCTTGTTTTCTTCTCGCTCTCATGGTAGGTATTAAACGGCAAAATGAACTCAAATCCGGATAAAAACAGACTCCGTTTGCCGATGCCAGTGTGCTGTCGACTTGGTGCTAAAACTCTCTTGTGTAGTAGCCGCACGCCATGAAGAACCCTTTGGCCACGTAGGCACAATGTTCGCAATCCTTTTGCTTTATTGTTGTAAGTCGTACAGATGTTACAGTATAACCCGCTTAAGTGCAAATCGGATAAGCGAAAAACCCGTTTATCTGCAAACATTTTGCTATGTACCGAATTAATGCGTACAGTACAAACTCTCTTAACCGATTCCTGATAAGCACAATTCCTAATAAGTGCAAAGGATATCGTTGGCAAATTACTATTGCGCTTAAGCGGGTTACACTGCATCTCATCTTAGTCTCCTCCATATCTAGCGCTACACTTACACAACTCAAGCTATGATTGCCAATATACAAACCAACATTTTTGAAGTAATGATGGCATGACGACTCCTACCTGAATCGATCCTGTATTTCCTGAGCAGTAGTTTCAAATTTATCTTGTATCTGTTTCCGCCTGGTCCTCAACTGAAACAAGAACAGCTCAAGGGTAAATCAACAGCATTGGAGAGCATTGTAGCCAAACACGCACATTGATTAGACAATTCCACATAATCAATGTTGTACCTATTTCAAACATTTGTTAATTGTTATGCAAATGTTTGTTGTAATAATGAGTAAGTCTTGAGAATATGCCAGTGAGGGTTCTACTTTTCCATTATAACCTTCTATTTTATCCCTACTTAAACTAGAACACATAGCAGAGACATGCCTTCTGTCGAATTTCTTCTTCCTTAGCGATGACATTTTGCTCGTCTTCTGCAATCTTCATTTCTTTCTGTTCAAGTCGATGCTTCCATAGTTTGTCGGCGTCAGTCAATGCAGATTCAGGTAACTTTGGTTGCTTTTGCAATAATGATGCTTTTTCCTCTTTCCATTTTTTCGCTTCATGTGCTTGGCCCTTGATCAAATAACGAGAACATTTGAAACGTATGGAAATGAAACCATGATTAAAACCAAGCATGGGCAAATTATTTGATCAGGAGCCTTATTCATGGACCAGGACTAAAGCGTAGTCCGGGACTAAACAGTACATCTGCATTAAATGACTGAGAGCTGTATATAGGACTTTAAATTTTGTCCTGGACTAATCTTTAGTCCTGATCCACCAATAAGGCCCTAGGTCATCATTAGACAAATAAGCCATTTCACTAAATCACGTTCTAATAAAACATGCCTACTTGAAATATAAAATTGTCGAACATGGTTCATGCTATAGAAACAGACAAGAAAAACTTCAGCAAAATCTTCAACATAAAATAATCATCAATCTATGATAGGGCCTGTTCTTTATAAAAAGTCAATTTCTCCCTGAAATCTAACAAAGGCACACACAAGGAGAAGGAACCCATATTAATCTACACTTGACTGCCTATATAACCGTCTCTTTAGCACCTTCATTATTCATGTTGCAATAGAAAAATGTTTATAGAAATTGGTATGCTGAAAGTAAACGCCTGAAGAGCTTGCATGGTCAGCGGCCACCGTGAGCAGTCACCTTTGACTTCATGCGTTCCAATTGTGTCGGTGGCAGAATCGTCAATTGCGAGAAAACATTGCAACACGGCCATGTCAAAGAGGTGTTTCCTGATTACCTTTTATCCTCTTAGCTTAATTAAATTTTTGCCTATCTAGTAGTCTTTATATTTATTCCCGCAACGATAAACTAGTTCTTTTTAATATATATTCATGCTCGGGATTCTATAAAACATACCTTATGGTAACTGTATCTGTGTACAGCAGAATACGAGTCAAAATAAATAAAATTGATTGATTGATTGATTGATTGATTGATTGATTACCGTTTCCAACCAACTACCGGTACTTCGGTTTTCCTCACGCTTTCAAATATACAGGCATGCGTAGGCCTAATAATATGTGATCTTATCATCTCACACGGATAAAAGTTGTGAAACTTACCCAATTATATCATGACTGACATAGCAACAACATCACCCGTTATTGCATACAAAAACAACAACATTGATTATTGTAATATATAACTACGTCACGTCGGGGTCACCGATGAAGCATGTCTGCTAGCTAAAGCCTTGCTTCAAGATCAATTAAAGGACTCATCACACCAATAAGATACATAACAGAGGATGCTGGCTGGTAATACGGACAAAGTCAATCAGACACCGATAATATAAACATTACAGGTAATCTAATGATATGATCTGACAAGAATATACCAACATCTAAAGATCATAATATATCAATATATAATCCACCTCTTCAAATGCCTTCTTTAGTAATGCTACAAATTCTTCTTCATCTAAAATTCAATGAAAAAGAAAAGTCAAAAACAAGTATTTTGCTAGATAGAGTCAAACAGAGCATAACATCAAGAAGGAAATATCCTACTATAACAGACATTCTATCATGAAGTCTGAGCACAGTGTGAGTGCACAAGTGTCCTCGTCAGAAAATACGCAGCAGATTTGATCCAACTGATCTGGTTTTTCTTCGGTGAGGCTTGCAGCACCGTGCATATAACTAAAATTTCTTCTTCGTTTTACAGTTAAAGATTGCTCGACGCTCCGGGGAGACTTAATACGACTGATTAACAATATCACAATCAAGTATATTACAAAAAATATCTACATGTGACGTCAGAACGCGCATGCGTAATGTAGCGTCAACACCTACATTGCATTTGGTTACGCACTGCAAACTTTAATGTGGCCTAGAACTAAACTGGTAGAGTAAAACCTGTCTATAACGGTCAGCTCTAGGACCTGAGGAAAATGACCTTTATAGACAGGTGGCCTTTCTGTCCAGGTTGCTTTTTATAGAAAGTGTCATTTTGGCGTTATGAAGAATGGCCTTTATACACAAGTGGCTGTTCTATAGAGGTGGTTGCTAATACAGCTTTGACTGTAATTACCTGGTGATGTAATGGTTTCTTTCACACCTTCATTACGTAACCGAGACATCACATCTTGATGAATCTAGTTGTAGAAGCAAGACAACATCAATTTCATTACAAAAACTAGCTTTCTTCTGCTATTTGAATGACTACTGTAGCGTGTGCGTAGCCAAAGTTACGAGCGCAAATGTGTTTCTTTCTGCTCCATGACCAGAAATGGCGTGAAAGTTGAGTGCTCGATATTTTGCGTGTTTTCACACTATTTTTTATAAAATTACACGGGTGTGATTTCCTTGGCGATACCATTGGCCTACAAAGGTTTATTAAATCTGAGAGAGTGAGGGTAAATCCTGTGCGTTTGGCATGTAATAGCCCTTTGGAGTTACGAAGAGTGGCCCTTATAAACAGGTGGTTGCTCCACAGAGGTGACCGCTAATACAGGTAGAATGCATAGTGTCAGCCTTTAAGAGACCACTTGAAATGGTTTCTTGATTCAGCGATTGTCCATATTGTTGTAGAGCATGGCCCATCTCGCCGAGATCTCGGGTGCACAGAGGCCAAAATATTCAGGTGCAATAGATACTGCAAAAGATACTGAAGTGCGCACTTTAGGTGCACTAATGAACACAATTTCCGTTAAAATTCATATTGGCAGAGCTCTGTTTGTTATTAAGAATTTTTACATAGTCATTGAAAATGAAGAGCAGCACACATTGGTTTTGTTCTACACAGTGTTCGTCAGTAACGAAGTATTTTTACTTCGTTACTTTACTTAAGTAAAAAAATTACGGATTTTGGAGTAACGAAGTTCTTTTTCAAGGCAGTACTTTTTACTTGTAACGAAGTAGTTTTCAAGTTAGAATATTTACTTTTTACTTCGTTACTTTTGATATCCAACGAAAAATACTTTTTTCTTTCTTTCGCAAACGGACTGAAGAAGCGGTAGCAATCTCCGTCGCGCGACTTTGTTTTCATTGGTTTTTACGGCTTTTGAAATTCAACACCTATTCGTCATTTGAGCCAGCTATTGTTCTAGGTGTCAAGGTCAGACCAAGGTATATAGAAAGGTCAGCCCATTATCTTTTGATGGCAAATTCATGTGAGCGGCTGTGCGTGAAATGGTCAAA
>OFHS01005627.1:0-11450 GCA_900245855.1 Calvadosia cruxmelitensis
TTTTAGATGTTAATGCACCAGAAACTGCCGGTTCCCGATGAAATTTCGAAAAAAAGTTTTTTTTGGACCACCCTAACATACATACATACAAATAGACAGACGTTTGTGAAATAATAATATAGATGTCTAAGCTGTAAACATTGATTGACTGATGACTGCACACCTGGCATTGATGGCATGCTATGGAATGGCACATCGAGAGATACTGCACAACAAGCTGACAATGTGGCAGGCAGTATATCGCTAAAATATGTCAAATTCCACTCAGCACATAACAGCACTGTTGCCTACATCCTACAAAGCAGAAAAATCATTAAAGTACTCTTTCAACATAGAAACATCAATAGCAAGTTCAATACATACTACCAGTGAAGAGAAATTAAATTACAGCTTCTGTCCACTTTAAACGTTCCAATCAAACGGCCACATTCTATGGGAGCTGTATGTACGAGGGTACAATGTCGAAGCAACTGAAACTCCACCTTACCTGGTTTTCTACCAAGCAAATGCTCTGACTCATCAGAGGTGATATGAGAAACTGTTGTAAAAATATGCGCACAATGAACTCCAGCTCGCTCTATACAGTATCTATGGTAGATGCCACGGTCACCAGCTTCCTATTTATGAAAACCATACAAGCAATTGAAGTACACACAGCAATCTTCAATAAAAATGACAATAAGTAGGCCTAAATTGACTAAGTATTTCCAAGGAATTTATAAGTAGCGTGTTGAGCAATCAGATCCCAAAACGATTTCCCATCATAAGATACATTATATTTAAGTAACACACAGCTGATTAACAAGCTGATGAAACAACACAGTTGTGATCGGCAGTTCAGAAAATTGTCCCTGATTAAACTCATCAGCCAAAGATGAGCGTGGCGTTGGTGCTTGGTTGGTGGGAGGTATGCGACATGTGATTGCTGTATTCTGAGCCATCTAAGACAACTTTGGATGCAAGTACAGCAAAATCTAAGAACAATTTGCAGTACAGTCAAGAGTGGATAAAACGGACACTCATGTAAGGGAAAATCTTGGTAAAGCAATAAAGCTCTGTTTCCTTGAAAACTGCAAGTATAATTATTTTCTTTGAGCAGATGTAATAGATCAATACAAATGAGATCTTACATCTTTCATCAGGTAGATCTATACATCTAACGAACAGCAATTGTGTGTCTCAAGCCTCAAGGCAACACTTTGGACACTATAATGAAATATAATGCTGAGGTATCAACAAAGGAACAACCAGGCTGGTGTAATTTTCTAGTCATGTTGATACCACAGAGCATTTACCAGATATCGAGTGAGACCCAATGGAGATCAAATGGCAACCTGGGATATTCTATCATACTGTAAAGTTGGAGACACAATGCCATAGTGTAAGGGAACAGAGCTTACCTTGTCAACATTGAACTGTGAAGATAAAATAAATTAGGAATTAAACTCGATAAATAGCAAGAAAAACTGCATGTTCAAAATCAGATAACATCAATTGACAAGTAGCAGTAAAAACGATGTCAAGAACTATGCCACTCCGCAAAACTATAAATCACCTTGTCAAGATTGTTGTAGAAGTCTACATTTCCAGCACACAAGTATCGTCCCAGCAAAGTGGCGTGTGTTGTAAATATGGTGGATATATCAATCTTTCTTGTCCGCAGAAAAACTAGACCAATAGCTGATTGCCATTCATGAAAATGTGCAGTGAGTAGAGTGTCGTGGGACACTTGTCCTCGGAACTAAAAAAGAAGAATCAAACAACACAATGGTAGAATGTTAGCTATTAAATGCAGCTTTAGGACAAAGGACTTCTGGACTGATTTCAACTCAAAATTATGATCGAGGTATGTGGATATCATCAATCTACATTGTATTTCGGAATACGTATTCCAGTCTTTAAGTCAATTAGTTCACAAGCATAATTGATTCACAAACAAATCACAACGATAATAATAATCATATAAATATAATAAAATAAAATAATAAATGTAATCAAGTGTACTGTACATTCCTCATGGTCCCCTGGCCATAAAGGTAGTCCCCTAGCAGGGGCGGATACAGGATTTTACATACGTATGTCTCAAATTGGAACCCAGTTAGGGGAGGTGCGAAACACCTCCTTTTCTGGCTGGGGTCTGGGGCCTGCCTTAAGGCCCCAGCGGGTCTAGGGCAGGGTCCTGGTGGGGGACTAGGGGGCGAAGCCCCCGGAAGCTGCCGGCTTTTTCTTGATATCCTGACCTCAAATCCTTCTAAATTTGAGCTTTTTCGATACAAAAATCAGGCCAGTGTTATTGGAAACCTATTGACCAATGAAAATTGATATTCCTAGAAAATGGCTTCTCACTACAATGCGATGGTATTTACAGAAAGGTCTCCCAAAATGAAAATGTTTATAGCAATAAGAGCAGCGACCGGTATTTCAATATCAAATTAATATGTAAATACAAAGATACACACACGTATACTATATCATATGCAAGTTGTATAGTATCAACACGCGAGCAACATATTAAACTTGGCCGGTTGGCCCGGCTACTTGCTACTACAGTTGTTCAAGCCTCACAAAAACAGCCTCACAAACTAGAAATTTTGAATGCAAGCCTTGCTAGATGTGTGTGATTGTCCATGGTGTCTTCAGATGCCATTTGTATCCGAATAAATTACGGTGAAGATAGTACAGCCAAATCCTGCCAGACGGCTCATAGTCTTGCAACAAAGCGAGAGGAGTCAAAGGATGAGCGACAAGCGCCGCGCAAGATTTCCAACTTGGCAGGCTCTTGTGCTCTCGAAATGGCTCAAATCTGGCCAACTATGTCAATTGTTCTATGACCAATAGATTTACGTAAAGCGTCGCCATATTCGATTTTTAACCAATCAAACGCCAAGATTGAGTCCGAAATTTGACAGTACCCATGTCAATTGTTCCCAACTATGTCAATTGTGATGGAGAAAGAACAGAAATTTACCTGCAAGCCAATCAGAGGCAACAAAAAAGCCATGTCAATTGTCTTCCATCTATGTCAATTGTGAAAGCCTCTGACCGTCATCCAATCAGCTGGCACAGCAGTTCTGTGACTGATCGGTTATTCACGGTTGCTGCGACACAAGCTAAACCGCATAAGTGCCGATCAAACGTCACTGGCGCAGCTGTCGGAATGCGGCCTGCGCTGCTGGTTTGTCACGAAACAGAGAACTGCAGCCAAGAGCGAAATTAAGGCATTACGTCATTTCACGGCAGAAGATACGTATGTCATGAGCAATAGCAGACCCCCCCTGTATCCGCCCCTGCCTAGTGGCTGTATACCCCTTTCAAGTACATTGGCTTTGTTGCAATCGTGCTCAGTTTTGCGCAAGTGTACTGCTCCCATTTAAACCATCTGTTTCAAGCATCCGAATGATAACCGGACGTCTAGAAACATGAAAGACATGTAGGTGCATGAACATATTTTAGTATTTTGTCCAGCAATTAGGCGAAACGGGAGACCTAAATCATGACCCGTCACAAAATAAAAAAGAATGGCAATCGCATATTGTGCTCGCACTGTTGCACATTGGCTAGTTTTGCAATGTTACAAGTGGAAATTCTAAAACAAATCAAACAAGGTAAAAGAGGAATGGCTGCTGATCTAAGCGAGCACCATTTCAGCAAAAGTACGGAAGAGCCAGTCCAAAACAGTAATAGAATCAGGCAAGTGTTGTTTGTACACTGACGTGGAAGTTGCTCAATGACAAAAAATTCAATCAAAACAATAACAAAACAATTAAAATATGCATGATTATGATTTGAAGACCAAGATCTGTCTATTGATGTAAATACTGTGAGCCATCCACAATGAGACTCCAGGAAGCCGATCGAGCATTGGAGGTAGAAAATGAGAAATAATGTGAGAACTTCACAATGCCATTTTAAATTGGTTTCTTATATGGCATGCTTTCACAAATTGCAAATAAAAACCATGCATGCTTGTAGATATTTATCTGAACACCAGCATTGTTTTGATGTTGGTAGACCAAAATTACAACTTTGGAATGTTGGCAAAGAGCTACTTGCAAGATACACAACATCAGTGTAAAACAAATCAGTCACCCTGTCAGAAATGATGTTTTTGAATATGTTCAAAACATTGAAATAAAAATTCAATACCCATTCGCGTATTCAACACCTTCTCTAGATGTCGAAAAAGTTGTCCACACAATAGCAAGCCAAACTCTGTGCATTAAAAGGTATTTTCTAACAAAACAATATATGAAATTCTTGTATATGCTGAGATAACAAGTTAGCATACCTCTTGAAGGAACCATGAAACAAGTCCACCGAAAACAATGGCATCCTTGCTCTCTTGATCATGGTCTGGAATACCAATGTGAGAGCTATTCCACAAGTCTGATCTCCAATTCTCAAAAAGCTTATAACCTGATCCAACATCAAACAAGACAACCTGCAAAGTACCAACAAAGAAAGACATGGCTAAGCAATCATATGGACAATCAATGACAAACATTGCTGGAATCTATAAACTATGATATGAAACATTTGCTCCTATTGTAAAATTTAATTTATAGATTGAAATAACAGTCATTTGCATGAAACGAGACTTTTAAATATAAACCATAAAACGTCAGTTCAATTTTATGGCAGAATTTTATCATTCTTATACATTTTAGAAACTAATAATTATCATAAACTAGGACATGCATTTAACTATATATTAGCTTCTCTGAGCTGCAACGCAGTTTCATCGAGCGTGGTATGACTCTTGACTCACATTGTTTGGCTAAACTTTGGCTCAGAAAGTTTCCAAGAGACTGAAATCAAAGCAGATACCGCCCATAAACGGATACAGTGCGGTCCTCTCATGAGAAATGCAATGACGAAGACAGTGGCCACCTTCTGTTGTCCCCTTAATTAGGGCCTTCAAACCTTTGTTAAGAGGACATTCCATAAACATTTTGTAAATGTTTTCAATTTGGCTTTATGTTTAAGTGCTGTATAAATCCATTACGTGCCATATTCACATTATCATTCTGTAACCTTGTATTTAATGTTCTGCTTATATCATCTCTGTTGTGAATAACATTGAACAAACAAGCAAAGCATGTGGAAACAAAAAATACCTACCGCTGGGTATCCATCGATCAGCCATCTTCCAAACACAACCTACGGTCATTGACGAAAAACAATGATACAGGTAGCAATAAACGATAAATATTGAAACATAACAGCAAACCTACAGATATTTTAACTTCAACCAGGAAACAACATTGAATCATCACATAAGCATCTATACACTGCGGAGCGTGGTGGCTCTGCTTTTAATGCCTCTAATGGTTGCTTTGCATTTGAGGGATGTTAACTAAAGCCACAGTTCTTGGTGTTTAGCCCACAAAACAGTAATTATTATATCGAAGAACACTGAAAGTGCCAGGCCCCAGCAGGCACTTGGGTAAGCCCCATTTCAACTTCCCATGCAGACGACTCAAGATTCCAGCTCCCAAGAGACTGAAATCAATGTATTCAAAATATTCAAGCCCAACGGTTTTCAAAGACAAGCCACAGCGACATTTGCATCAAACTTGTAGGAAACATAGTTCAGCTCTAAGGCAACCTTTTCAAAATGCGGCTTTCTTAGATTCTGCACCGATTTGCATTGTTCAACTTTGACCTGGTTTGAGCACTGGCACTGTGTGGCATGTTTTGAAAACCGGGCACAACCAGAGCCTTGTTGCGTCCCAGAGCTAGTCAAATTCATATTTCATAGTTAGTAGCAGTTGCCAGGTTTTGAACAGACATACACACATACAAACTGACGGGCATTCGTGAAATTTATAGATCGATTTTAAATAATAATTAAAAAAAACAAAGTAAAGAAATTAAATAAAGAATGGATTGTCCATATTGACCATCTATTACACATTACCCATCTTAATTATCCACTCAGCCATCCAGGACTACTATAATTATGCAATCTAACAATATTTATCAAGCACTTTTCTGGACAAATGCCCTTCGCTGGAAGTAGACTAGTTTTGCAACGTTACAAATTAAAAGTCGAAAAGTAAAGTTCATATGGGTAAACTCATCACCATAAATAAGTTTTTTTGGCATTGGTGCTTGGTTTGGTGGGAGTTGCTCACATGTGAAAAGCTGTAGTCGAGATAACCAGCCTGTCACCAACGCCAGTCAAACTGCTAAATAAGTAGAATTCCTATGATTACCTGCCCATGGCCAGGGATGAGAACGGCAAAATGAAAAGTGCGAGGAGACCCCCGCCGGAGGCTAAAATTTTTCGGGATTAGGGGCGTGGCATATGGCATTACAAGGGCTGGGAGTCTCCCAAAAATATTATGGTCGCCATATTTTGATATTTACTTGACGTGTTTTTCTGCATACTTTCATTGGAATATCACTGTGATCACATTATCGTAAGTTGGCAAAGAGCAGCAATTTGGAATTTTATGCAAAACGGTTCAAGCTTGCCTAGGTGTACTGTACTCAGCAAATTTTCTGTTTTGAGTGTTGTGGTTACAAAATCTACTTCAACAATTGCCAAGTCAATGGTTAAAGAACGGAAAGCAGCATTGATATGATCGTTGGAATGTTCAACCAGTGCAATACATCCGCTAGATTCATAATCTATGAGCTCCCAACAACACATCTACTGCGCTTTTCCAGAGAGATCGACTCTTGCAAAATACAGCAGTCGATCAAACTCTCCTCAACGTCTCTCAACTTGGCCAATTTTAATAGTCAAAGTGACTGACTTGTCAAGCCATGACTAGAAAAAGGTATTATTTATGCCCTTGGTGCATCTCCTGCACAACTGCTTCACTTTCCGCAGCCAGATCCATCCTTCTGAACCTTGCTCCTGAACGTGTTCTGAAGACGGCGAAACTATCGCGCCACTGATTGGTCAAAGCAGAAGCAACCAACCAATCAATGCTTAGAAAAATCCAAAATGGCGATGCTTGTCGACCTTTGTTCGGGATCAGCAAGGAAATAGGCCATTTCGTAAATCAGAGCAAAAACATTGCTTGTTATGAACTTGCGATCAGCATTTGCGTTACACATCAGAGTTCACCCTACTCCCATATATAAGTTTTCTCTACGGAGTTAGAAAAATTACAAGATTGATCCAGGAAGCTCAGAGCTTCGAGAATCCGCGGAATTCTGCGGATCCGCGAAAGATTCTCATCCCTGCATGATGTCGAGGGAGAGGCAGTGTGGGGAAGTTCCCAGCCATATTTATCCAGGTGCAAGGCCATTTGCTGTGCACAATTCGCAGCCAATGCACAGATTCTGCTGCAGCAAATGTTCCAGAGTCTCGCTGGCAGAAGCAATGGCGAGGAACTGCTGCTAACACTCCACCATTAGGCCATATGCGTGGCAATAAGATTGGCAGCAAGAACGCACTATCTGATGACACACCCAAGGCGGAGCCATACAAGCATCGGGTTTGGATTTGGTGACTTTGGGACGGTGCTAGGATCTTTTTTTCACACAGATGCGCCGTAAATCCCAGTGCAGCGACAAGCTTGACTCTTTGACAACCGTCTCAAGTTCAGTTATGTTTATGTGAAAACCGTCCTCCTACCAAAGCCATGCGGTATCCTCAACAGTGGCACCCGTGATTTCAACGCAAGCACCAGTTGCGATTGCATCATAGAGTTCCAGACTGTGCCTACGCTGGAACACACTAAGGGCTGCGCATGGGGTCTTTGGAGGGCCATCAAGTGCACAACTGGCAATATGTGGTCAATATATTATCATTTACGGCGTCTCCTCAATCACACAAATTGCAATGTCGTTTGAGATAATTGCAGGCAACACACAGTCACCCCCAATAGAGCGGCTAAGCAGTCAAGGACAAAGTATAATTCGAGACACGTCCTGCCGGGGACCTGTGTCGAGCGGTGGCGAAGTGTTGTTGCGAGCTCACAAAAGGCACTCTTCTTGTTTTCGAACACACAAGCCAAGCATGCAAACGATGTCGATTGGCTCTTGTTTCTTTGTCACTAGTCCGTGTTACAGCAGATGTGTGCACAAGGTCAACGCTGACGACACGCTGGTTGATGATGATGTCATAGACATAATGGTGCGTTGCATGAGCAACATTCACATCCATACAAAGGACTCACGAAAAACTGTTCACAATCGTTGTAATCAATAGCATCGACACTGACAATATATATTGCCTGCTATCGCAAGATCCACCGATATGTGCCCAGCGCCCCAAGCGATGTCCTGTTCATCAAAATAATTGGCATCCGAGCTGGCATCATGATGACACCCCTATCAACATAGCGATCACACAGCAACGATAATTGTGCAGTCAGCTAGACTCTGCTGACAACGACCAATGCTGTGGGTAGCGACACTTTCTAAATCATTGTGGAAAGAGAGCAGGCACTGATTGTGTTATATCTAAGCTCGCTTTTGTGGGCTTATCCTCAAATTTTGGCAGCAGTTAGGCAGATCAATTGTCAATATGCTGCAAATTCAAAATTACAAAAAAGAGTGGGGCACTTAGTTCTACGGTCTGCCGAAGTTGAAACTTGATTTTCATCATGGCGCTGCCAATTATTTATAATAATAATAACTCAAATCAGTATTGCGAGAGCTTTCTTTTGCGGTTTGAATGACTATTGTAGCGCGCATGTAGCCAAAGTTACGAACACAATTTGTTTCCTTCTTCTCTACAATCAGAAATGGAGCAAAAATTGAGTGGTCGATATTTCACGTAATTTTACACCATTTTTCATATAATTATAAAAGAAGTCTCAGGTCTCATTGACCATATCTATCGGGCTACAAATTGTATCCAAATCTGAGAGGGTGATGGTCAATCTCGTGCTTTTTGGCAAATAGTTGCTGCTGAATACATACAGAAAATGTAACTGAACAACAATCTTACTTTAATGCCTTGGTCCCTCATAGATTGGATAGCTTTCTTGAAGGCAGGATAGTCTGGTTCAAGAATCTCAACCTCCGACTGAACACTTTTTTCGTTGAATGGACCAAGGAGACAAAAGTTGTTACCAAGCTCGTCCACAGTCACACCAGCTTTTGTCCGTATCACTGTGTAAATACCTCCAACTAAAATAAGAGGAAATAAATATATCAATAGAAAAAGACGAAACAGCAAAATACATCATACATTAAAAAGAACATCAACTGGCTATGTCAGGTACACTTGGTTATGCTAGAGGCGTGCCTCGCTGAAGGTGACCCGCACAGGGTCGCCTTTGTCCTGCAGACGTCGCCCCGCAGGGGCTCTGCAAAAGGCGCGGGACGAGAGGCGAAGTTATTACTGCGAGGGGAGATATCATCCTGACGGTCATCTCAGGGAGTTGATCTCGGTAACGAGACGCGCCGGCTCTTCCGTTGTTGCGCCATACGATGACGACCACTGGCAAGGTCGGGTGCACAATTTGCCTCAGATTTGTACGAGGAGTGCAAGTGGGGCCATTCCATGTCAATTCATCCAGCCAGAAGCTTGAAATGTAACCACTAGTCTCAGAACTTCTCTATTTTTTAACCATGCTTTAAGGAACGTAAGCTGACAACAAATCCAAAATTTTAGCTCGATATGTTTTACCGTTCAGAAATTACAGATGGTTTAGTTTTTGCCGCGACAGGCCAAAAGTGGGCGTGGTCAATAGAAATTAACGAGCGCTGGCCAACGTAGAAATGCTTCTAAAAATTCCATCGGTCATCCTAAGCAGCTGAAACATTGCTACCTGACTAACTACAAGGCATAGAATCCAAATTTCAGCTCAGAATGCTTTTTCAAGTATCACATTTGCCTCTAAAGCTAATCAAAAATATAATTTTTGTGTTTCCGCAAACTAAAAATGTGCATTTTTCGGAGCAAAAATTTCAAAACGCAGCAAAGTGGTATTAAATTGATAAAAGTATTACTTGTAAGTACACATGTTAAGGCTTTATTTCTAGTGAATTTCATCTTTTGTATATGAAGGGTTCAACAAATAATGCACTTCAAATCACCATCAAAAATATGCATATTTTAGTAATTTTGTGGCCATTTGGATAACATTCGCAATACATTAATTGATATATTACAATATTCTTAGACATTGATGGCTGTAGGGTTCATGGGGTTTGATGCTTGCCTTGATTTGGTACTGTTAAGGTGATATACCACAGGATATTACAAAGGAGACCAAGATAAAGAACAAGGATAATCTATTTTTACGCTGCTGATGTGATACTGTCCCATATATTATCCATAAATGCTGCAATGTTTATGGAAAGCACACCAGAAGCAAGAAAGCTATTAAAGGTGGGCACATTATAACATTGAAATTGGCACAAATAATTAACTCTGAGGGTCATGAAGTTTGCCCTGGCTGGCTGCTATGTTGCAACTGTTTAAAAATTGCAACAACCTTAAAGCAAAGCAAGAAATTAATCATGGAAACGGATGAAGAATTTCATGGAAATGCAGGGTTTGAGGAGAGAATAGCGAGAGATATGCAAAGGAGTTTGTTGATTCAAGTTTTGAAGAGCTGGGTATCTCTCCGATCAAGCTACAAGCGATGCCGGAGCACAGGAAAATCACAAACGTGAAGAAGAAATTAGATCAAGCAATGTTACTATGGAAGAAATGGCATCAATAGCTGTAAATGTTGGTAAAGTTCATTTGGAAAGGGGAAAGCCTCAAGCGACTACTTCATCGGAAATTGCGGTCAAAGCTGCTGATCTTGACATACTGTTGTATTTGATGAAAGCAAAGATCCAAGTGGCAGACTACAAGACAAAGATACAGACCCTTATGTTGATTCCTGAATCCTGGAGCAGAAAATCAGCGACACAGTTTAATGTGTCTGAGTACGCTGTGCAAGCTGCAAGGGCACTGAGAAACGATAGCGGGATTGTGTCCATCCCAGATGCAGGAAAAGGCAAAACAAAACAATAAATGAGGATACTAAAGCAGCCATTATCAGTTTCTATCAAGATGATGGATATACAAGGTTACTGCCTGGTAAAAAAAGATAGCGTAAGTGTTGGCCGCAACATTCATGAACAAAAACGATTAATTTTTTGCAATCTGCGCAAACTCTTTATCGAATTCAAAAAAATTCATACAAACTCTAAAGTTGGCTTCTTCACATTTTGTAGTCTGCGGCCAAAATGGTTTATCACTGTCAGTTCATCAGGAACACATTCCGTATGTGTATGCACAAGCCACCAGAACACTCAGCTTGAAAATGCATTCGAGTCTTTTTTTAGAAAATGGCATCAGCTTCCAACAGTGGCAAGGAACAGACAAGGCAATGCTAGTCTCACACACAGCGTCTGTTGAGGACTTTATTGATGTGGTCCTTGAGGCTCTTAACAAGTTAACAGTTCATTCATTTATTGCTAAAAGCCAAGCAAAGTACTTGAAGGAACGCAAAGAGAATCTTGATGACAGCACGTGCATCATC
>OFHS01005629.1:0-11446 GCA_900245855.1 Calvadosia cruxmelitensis
GAGTGCTTTATCTCACAGAAGAAAACCATCAGCAGCAATATTGGAACATTCCTATTGCCAACACGACTTGTATTCTTTTGGGAGGAGGCACTTCCATCACGCAAGCGGCTGTTCGAATGTTGGCACAGGCTGGAGTTTTGATCGGTTTTAGCGGTACGGGAGGCACCCCTTTATTGATGGCGAGTGAAATCGAATGGTTGAGCCCGCAAAGCGAATATCGCCCAACGGAATATTTGCAAGCTTGGTTGAGTTTTTGGTTTGAGGAAAAGAAGCGTTTGCGCATCGCCAAGCATATGCAAGAGCGGCGTTTATCTTATTTGGAAAAGATTTGGAATGCAGACCGCGATTTACGAGAAGAAGGCTTTATCCCTGATATGGATCTTTTAAACCTTCATCGTCGTAAAATCCAAAAGGCGGAAAGCATCAACAAACTGCTGACCGATGAAATGCTGCTGACCAAAGCCCTTTATAAAAAGGCCGTGTTCAATACTCAAACCAAAAATTTCATTCGTTCTCGCGATAATACCGACACGGCGAATCAATTTCTTAATCACGGTAATTATCTCGCTTACGGTTTAGCCGCTTCTACCTTATGGGTACTTGGTATACCGCACGGTTTTGCGGTAATGCACGGCAAAACGCGGCGTGGCGCCTTAGTTTTTGATGTTGCCGACCTTATCAAAGATACTTTGATCCTTCCTTGGGCGTTTATTCTCGCCAAGGAAAAAAGCAACGAACAAAATTTCCGGGAGCATTGCTTACAGAACTTTAGTAAACATAAAGCTCTTGACTACCTCTTCAATACCATCAAAGAGATCTGCGAAGCCGTACAAGAAGAGAACTATTTTAAAGACGATTTATGATCGTGACCTTCATCAGCGAGTGCGAAAAAAAAGCAACCAGCAGAACCCGGCGCGTCTTAGATTCTTTTGCCAACCGAATTGGTACCAATACTTGGCAAACCGTCATCACCGAAGAAGGCTTGCAGGCCGTTTATAAATTACTCAAAAAAACAGCCACCAAAAACACGGCCGTAAGCTGCCACCGCATCAAAAGCCGAATCAGGACGGACTTGATTTGGATTGTCGGCAACCGCCAAAAATTTAACTACCAAGGATACGTCCCTGTAAACATTACAAGACAAGGCATTGAGTCTTACAAGGATAAGCATCAATGGAAAACCTTATCGACCATCAAGCATGCCTCTGCTGTAGCAGCACTCTTTCATGATTTTGGCAAAGCGAATAAATTATTTCAAAAAAAAATAGGGAATCCTGAGACATTAGAAAAAAAGCAAAAAATTAAATCTTATGAGCCCTATCGACATGAGTGGGTATCACTGCGATTATTTGAGAGCTTTGTCAAAGATAAAACGGACTTGGATTGGTTAGGTGAGTTAAGTGAAATTGAAAAAGATACTACTTTCACCTGTTTTAAAGATGGTACAATTTCTGACAAAGATAAAAGTTTTTGTAAAAATAATCCTCTAAAATCATTACCTCCTTTTGCACAATTAGTTGCCTGGCTTATTCTCACGCATCATCGATTACCTCTTGTGCCTAAATGGGAATCAAACACTCCTTTAACGCCTGATTTAAAAGAGAGCGCCAAGTGGATGTCCGATGACTTTGAACCAATATGGAATTCTTATAAGTGTAAGAATAATGAGGCACAAGAAGTTATAGAAGAAAATTGGAAACTCTCATCTTTACCCACTCATAGTGCCAAATGGAGAGCCGAAGCCTGCCAAATAACTTCATCCGCTCATCAAGCGTTCAAAACATGGGGAAGTTATAATAACCAAGAATATCACCTTAACGATCAAGTGTTTACAGAACACATTTCCAGACTTTGTCTCATGTTGGCCGATCACCATTACTCTGCTCAAGATGAAATAACGCCCGAGTGGCGAAGTAGAAATTACGATGTTTTTGCCAACACTTATCCTAAGAACCACAAGAAAACAAGGAAACTAAAACAACAATTAGATGAACATTGTATTGGCGTAGCCTACCATTGTTCTAAAATATCACTGGCATTACCTAAACTTGAAAAAAGCCTCCCTTCTTTAGAGAAAAACAAAAAAGAATTCATTCAAAAAGTTCTAAAAAAACATAAAAAAGACTTTGGTTGGCAAGATGAAGCCGTAAAATTAGCAGAAACAGTATCCAAAAACACGGCTTCTAATGGTTTTTTTGGTATGAATATGGCGTCAACAGGGAAAGGGAAAACTTTAGGAAATATAAAAATAATGTATGCGCTTTTACATGAATTAGGACGTATAAGAATCAGCTATGCCATTGGCCTCCGCAGTCTAACTTTACAAACAGGCAAGGAGTTTAAAAAAGAACTTTTGTTATCAGCAATAGAGTTGGCTATTTTAGTAGGGGGAGCCTCAGTCAAAGAACTCTTTGAAAATGAACAAAATAAAGAAAAAAATGAAATTAATAAAAATACAAACGATGGAAAAAATACGAAAGAACAATTCAATCAAATAGGAAGTGAGTCTTTAGAAGAATTTTTTGACGAAAACCTTGTTGTTGAGTACGAAGGTACACCGCAAGAGCACAGCCTCTCAAAATGGACAGCAAAGAAAGAAAGCCTCGAACATCTCATTCAAGCTCCTGTTTTGGTGAGTACAATTGATCACCTCATGCCAGCGACAGAGGGTGTAAAAGGAGGAAAACAAATCGCTCCAATGTTAAGGCTTTTAACCTCAGATTTAATTCTTGATGAACCTGATGATTATGGTTTAGAAGATTTGCCCGCCCTTTGTCGCCTAGTTCATTGGGCAGGCCTGCTGGGAAGTCGTGTTTTATTATCAACAGCAACAATGCCTCCCAGTCTAGTGCTTGCACTATATCAAGCCTACTCTGCTGGTTGGAGTGAATATGCCAAAGCAAATATTGATTCTTGGGATCAAAAAATAATCTGTGCGTGGTTTGATGAAAATCATTGTCAGAGTGACCTGTTTTCTGAACATCGAGTGTTTAAAAAAACGCATAAAGATTTTGTCAGCAAACGCATCCAATATCTACAAACGGTTTCACCAAAACGTAAAGCTCGTATTGCCGCACTTGAGCAAAACACAAAACCTTGCTCTGCAATCGACGCAATCAGTTTACTTTCAAAAACCATTCAAGAAAACATTCTTAAATTACATCAAAACCATTCACAAGAACTCCATGATAAACAGTACTCTATTGGTCTTGTCAGGATGGCAAATATTCCTCCACTCGTTGCAGTAGCCAAGGAATTACTTATTTTAGAACCACAAGAAAGTGAAGATACCTGTATTTATTATTGTGTGTACCATAGCAACTACCCCTTAGCGATACGCTCATATCTTGAGTCTAAATTAGATTCTATTCTCAACAGAAAAAATAATGCTAAGAGTTGCTCACAAAAAAACATATGGAAGGAGCATGTTGAGGATAAAATTAACAATAATCCTCAAAAGCATCATATTTTTGTGGTCTTAGCTTCTCCAGTTGCAGAAGTCGGGCGTGACCATGATTATGATTGGGGCATTATAGAGCCAAGCTCAATGCGTTCCATCATTCAAATTGCGGGAAGAGTGCTTCGTCATCGAGAAATTCAACCGAGTGCAGAGAACATTGTTTTACTCAATCAAAACTATAAAACTCTAATAGGTAAATCTCCTGCTTTTGTTCGACCTGGTTTTGAAACAGAACAAATGAAGATGGCTTCGTATGATCTCAATAGCATACTTATTGATGAACAGTTCAAAATAATCAGTGCGATTTCCAGAATTGAGCAACCTGAAACACCCAATAAGAAGGATAGTACATATCTTAATTTAGTTGATTTGGAGCATTGCTCATTAAAGCAAAAACTCTTCGGAAAAGAGGCAGGTGCAAATCTATGGTGGAAAATGAAACCTTACTGGTGTGGAGAGATGCAGAGACAATCGCCTTTTCGTAAATCAAACAGGGATGAACCTTATTATTTGTGGATTGATGATGAAAACTCACCTGAGCAATGGAAATGGAAAAATGAACAGGCCTTCCCTCCCGACTTTGGGGTGACAAATATTGAAATAAAGAATATTGACGATGATATTGATGATACAATTTCACGAGGTAATTTCTTTTGGTTTGACTTGAAACCAAAAGAAATTTATTCAGAATTAGAAGAAGATTTTAAAATTTATTTATCAGAAATCAGCAAAAAGTTTGGCGAAGTTCGATTTATTGTATACAACTATAATCTTTGTTTCTACCATCGTAACTTAGGAGTACACCAAAAATTAGGAGATGAGTTATGAATAAAGAGAACGATTTTAAGAGCTGGGAAGAAGTGATTCTAAATTTTTTAGATCAAAAAAAAAGTGCCGAAGAAAATAAATGTCTTAAGGAATTATTGAAGGATATTCAAGAAATTTACAAAGATGCAAATAATCAAACGCTCAATGAATTGATTGAATCCAAAAAAGAAAAACAACAATCTTTACTTGATTTTCAAAGAGAACAACTAAAGAAAATCAATTCACTTATAGAAAGTGATGATTTTCTTAGTGAAGATACAGCAAGATATGAAAATATAACTGAAAGATATGCAACAGAATGTAAAAAAACAACTGAAAAATACGAATGTAAAAACTGGATCACATCTGCGGCAAAAAATGTTTCTAGCGTTGTTTTTGCGACACATGTAGCAAAATTAACACACTCTAAAATTGATAGCCCATCTTTGATAGATTCGGTTGATGAACAAAAAAACGATTTTTTGACTTCCAGTTCTCTCAAAAACAAAATTCTTGATGGAGCTATAAGCGGAAATCAATTCGCCCCAATTTTCCAATTTTTAGAACTGGAGATTAACGGCCAAAAAATGGCAACCGCATTACTGGATCAGAATCATAAAATTTTTGAAGCATTGTCTGACTCTGAAAAAGAAATCAGTTCTTGGAAAAGACAATTCCATCACGCCCTGTACGTCAAAAATATAAAGAGTCACTCTTTATTAAAGCAAACCTATTTTCCTATAAAAATTGAGAATGTCGAGCAATCTTATCACCTGTTATCTCAGTTAAAGTCTTCATCATTAGCTCATGCAATTTTTCTTAAGACTTCTAATGACGCTCAAAAGGCTCTCGAGAAATTGAGAAAAGAAAAAAAATTTTCAAATACAATATCCTCTCGTTTCGTGAACAAAGCAAAATTAGGAGTGACAGCAAGCAATCATAGTAACGCTTCTCAGTTAAATGGAAAAAGAGGAGGAAAAATTCATTTGTTTTCGGCACAGCCTCCAACATGGAAAACTCAAATTAACCCTCCTATTTCTAAAAAATCATTTCTCCAAGACTTCTATCTTAAAGATATGCAGAACATTCATGTTTTGGGGACATTTTTACTCAAACTTAAAGAGCTCAATTTAAGTATAAAAGACCCAGTACGTCGTCAGTTAATTGAAAATCTAGTAAGTAATATTATTGATGACTTTTTTTTCTATACAGCAACCATGCAAAATCTTCCTGCTAGCTGGTCTGATAATAAAAACATTAAGCTCAAAGTAGAACATCAATACCTTCTAGATCCCTTTCGGGAAGATGAATTATTTCAACAGAAACGAAGCTCAGTAAACTGGCAAAAAACTATTTTAGATGATTTTGCTCGCTGGTTTAATAATCTATTGAAAAAGAACAATAAGGGCTTTACTCCAAAAGAGGACCATACCCGTATATGGAGAGAACTCTTAGAACAACCTTTGCGAGAAGATGCAGAAGCAATTCAAGCAGAAATTAAACAAAAATTAAAAAGAGAAAAAAAATGAGTCAATTTATTTTAATCAATCGCATTAAAGTTCAAAATGCGAATACCATTGCAGGGTTTACATGGGGTTTTCCAGCAATTACTCATTTTTTAGGATACACCCACAATCTGAACAGAAAAGTACAAAAAACAGATTTTCAAAATGTAAAACTACACGGTTGTGCCGTCATTTCTCATCAACAACAAATACACACTTATGGTCAATGGGGTGTAGAGTTCACACAAAGTCGCAATCCTCCTTACTTAGATTCCCACATAAAAAAAGAAACACCTCCCATCATAGAAGAAGGTAAGATGAATATGACCGTATCATTATTAATTGAATATAAAGGAAATCTTGGTAATCGAAGTGATGATTTTATAAATTGGCTGGAAAACCAATGTTATTTACAACGGCTAGCAGGAGGAACAATCTTCGAAATGAAGTCAATTAAACTCTACAGTGATAATGAAGATTTAAAACTCATTAAACGTCAACTGCTGCCAGGCTTTATATTAATAGATCGATCAAAATACTTGGCAAAACATTATGAAACAAAGCTTCAAGAAAATCCAAAAACAGAATTATTAGAGGCTTGGATGGACTTTATTGCATTAAAACAAAAAGCACGCCCAAAATCAAACCTGATTACCAAGCATCTACACGACCTTGCTAAACACGAAGAACAAATCGAATTCAAATCTTTGCTGGAAACATGGCAAAAAGAGTTAGAAAAACCTTTTGATCCAGAAAGGAATCCGAACGAAATAATTCAGTATTTTGAAAAAATTGAAGCCAATAAATCCAATGAAAAATTATTACAGCAATGGCGAGAATACTGCCAACCAACCAATAAAACCATTGCTGAGTGGGAATACTTGAAGAAGCCCAATCAAGGATATTTGGTTCCTATCATGATTGGGTATAAAGCGATTTCACCAGTATATGAAAATAATGAAATTAAAAATACTCGTGATAATGAAACCCCCGTTTGCTTTGTGGAATCAATACATAGCATTGGAGAGTGGTTAAGCTCACATCGTATAAGAAACATTGACGATCTTAATAAAGCCATATGGTATTACCATCATGAAGAAAATTGGTACTTGTGCAAACAAGAAATACCACATTTATTAACCCAAGTCGGCGTCGATTTTGATGACTCTATTGACGAAGACTAAATCTTAAGGAGACCTATTATGACTACAAAACAAACTAAAATGACATTACCAAGTATGCTTGCATTTGAACGAAAACTAGAAACTTCTGATGCACTAATGTACGCAGGAAATCAATCAGATATATCCGATAAATGGCGAGAAGATTCTTGGAAAAAAATTAAAATCACTCAGCGTTTTAACCGTTCAACCCAAAGTTCTGCTGGGATTGACGACACAAAAAAAACAGAACCCAATCCTATTTCATCTGGTAATGATGATGCAAATCTTCCCGAAGATAAAGATACTCTAAAAGTGAGCTTCTCATTACGAGTCATCGGAAATGTCGGTCAACCACATGCCTGTAATGAGCCTGATTTTGAAAAATCCATTACCTCTAAAGTGGTCGCAGGGAAAGAAAATATTACCCAAGAGCTTGCTTCTCGATATGCTTACAATATTGCTAATGGACGCTTTTTATGGCGTAATCGAGTAGGGGCTGAAACCGTAACCATTCATGTTTTTATTGATAAAGAAGAAAAACCTCTAGAGTTTGATGCTTTTGATTTTTCTCTAAAAAACTTTGATAAAAATAAATCTCATTCTCACTTAGAAAAACTCAAAAATGCTATTCAAGAGGGCCTATTAAGTGAGAATAAATTTAGATTACTTCAGGTCAATGCATATGTTCAATTTGGAGAGGGTCAACATGTTTTTCCATCAGAAGAAATGAACATGAATGAAAAAGGAAAAAAACTCTTTCAATTAAATGGTTGCGCCGCAATGCATAATGTAAAAATTGGAAATGCGATTAGAACCATCGATACGTGGTATGGCGACAAGGCACTGGTGAAATTAGATGGTAAAAAAACAGATACCATCGAGATATTTGAGACCAGTCCTATTGCAATAGAACCATATGGTTCCGTAACACAACGAGGAATAGCATATAGACCAAGCAATAATGATTTATATACCCTGATGCTTCGTTGGATAAATGATAGCGACATATCCCCTGAGGATAAGTATTACGTCACAGCGAACATCATTAGAGGCGGTGTTTTTAGTAAAAAGTAATCCTCAAAAAAGCGGCGAATAACTATGAATTATTATCTTGATATTACACTTTGTGCTGACGCTGAAATTTCTATTAATTTTCTGCGAAACAAAGTCTATTCAAAACTCCATAAAGCCTTATACGATCTCAAGTCAAATGACATCGCCGTGAGTTTTCCCCATTTAACGGGCAAAGTTTCGCCAACCTCTAAAGATAACCCAAGCTTAGGCTCGACCACGCAAAAACTCGGAAAAATTATCCGCCTACACAGCAGTCAAGCACGCTTAACAGAATTACAACAAACACATTGGCTTGGAGCATTGGAAGGCTATTGCCATTTAGGAGACATAGCCCCTATACCAAAGGATATAAAAGGCCACAAAACCTATAGTCGCATCCAACAAACCAAATCAAAATCCAAATTAAGAAGGGTTATCAAGCGCAATAAATTAACGCCTAAACAAATTGAAAATTATAAAAAAAATCTATCTAAACAAAGGCTAAGCCACCCTTTTATCGAACTCACCAGCACCAGTAACCAGCAACGCTATCGAATTTTCATCGGCGTTGACGAACTCAAACCATCAGACATTAATGGAGAATTCAACCACTATGGGCTAAGTTCCCAATCCACTGTGCCGCATTTCTAAAGCCCTCCTACCCCATTTTTCCAAGAAAAAATTAAAAACCATTTAAATCAATAACTTAACCCTTATCCAAAAAACATTGGGGTAAAGCCATTTAAACCCCTTAACTCTCTGGTACGAAACAGAAAAATAATTAAATACTATTATGAACTGCCGCACAGGCAGCTTAGAAAGCTCACTAATTCAAGCAGCCGGTCTAATTCGTATGAACTGCCGCACAGGCAGCTTAGAAATTGGGGGAACTACACAAAACAGAGTTATAAATATGAACTGCCGCACAGGCAGCTTAGAAATTAATCACAGATCGAATGATACAAATAAACGAATGAACTGCCGCACAGGCAGCTTAGAAAAATGGGCGAAAACGGGACAAAAGTATCAGCTTATGAACTGCCGCACAGGCAGCTTAGAAATTTAGTCTTAATGCGATTGAGAAATCCAAATTATGAACTGCCGCACAGGCAGCTTAGAAAGACGCTAAAAAAAATGGCAGAGGGTCAAGATCATGAACTGCCGCACAGGCAGCTTAGAAAAACTTCACCAAAAAAAACAACTGATCCGATCGATGAACTGCCGCACAGGCAGCTTAGAAATTTGTCGATTTGATTTTTTGCCCAAATTCTTCATGAACTGCCGCACAGGCAGCTTAGAAAAAATTCCCCTGAAATATTGCTTTCTTGATTTTATGAACTGCCGCACAGGCAGCTTAGAAAGTCGCAGCCCGGGGATGTAGGATTAGGTAATGATGAACTGCCGCACAGGCAGCTTAGAAAGAATCCAAATCTTTCGCCTTTTTTTCTGAACTATGAACTGCCGCACAGGCAGCTTAGAAAATAATTCGCTCGATTTTACGTCGAGCCAATAGATGAACTGCCGCACAGGCAGCTTAGAAATACTTTCGAAATCTTAGAAGATTGCGGATTTCATGAACTGCCGCACAGGCAGCTTAGAAAGTCTGTGTATTTTCTTATACTTCTGCCAGTAAATGAACTGCCGCACAGGCAGCTTAGAAATCTGTTGCAATCATGCTTAATTTATCTTTTGTATGAACTGCCGCACAGGCAGCTTAGAAAATCAGGGGGGAATATGAATAACGATACGAATCATGAACTGCCGCACAGGCAGCTTAGAAAGGTGGTCACTGTAACTACCGGAAAAGAATTGTATGAACTGCCGCACAGGCAGCTTAGAAACAAAACTACATAGTCATCGCCATACGCTTTCGATGAACTGCCGCACAGGCAGCTTAGAAATTCTTTCACTATTCGAAAAAAGGATGCTGTTTATGAACTGCCGCACAGGCAGCTTAGAAAAAAAACTATGATTTTTGGCGGCGGCAATGGAAATGAACTGCCGCACAGGCAGCTTAGAAAATTCTTCTTCCGCTTTTGCAGAAGAAGGTATAATGAACTGCCGCACAGGCAGCTTAGAAATTATCACAACACGCCTATGAGCTACAGCGAACATGAACTGCCGCACAGGCAGCTTAGAAATCTCGTTCTCTTCGATAAGCAAAATGAACTTGATGAACTGCCGCACAGGCAGCTTAGAAATGAAAGACCAGAAACAATAGGGCTGTAAAAATATGAACTGCCGCACAGGCAGCTTAGAAAATTCGCTCGCGTCAAGCGACGGACGTATTGACATGAACTGCCGCACAGGCAGCTTAGAAAGTCGATCCGCTTCCTGCAAAATAATCGACGATATGAACTGCCGCACAGGCAGCTTAGAAACAGTATTTTCCCGCAGTTTCTAAGACTAGACGAATGAACTGCCGCACAGGCAGCTTAGAAAGTATGAAATTTCTTTCATATTATCGCGAGCTTATGAACTGCCGCACAGGCAGCTTAGAAAACTATGAAAGATATTCGTAGCGAATTTGTGACATGAACTGCCGCACAGGCAGCTTAGAAAGACATTAAAAAAAATGGCAGAAGGATTGGATCATGAACTGCCGCACAGGCAGCTTAGAAACAACTCATATCTCCCGCATTTAAAATTCGATTATGAACTGCCGCACAGGCAGCTTAGAAAATTTTCTGCTTTTAGATGCGCAAATTCGCTTGATGAACTGCCGCACAGGCAGCTTAGAAACTTCGTTTCAAGCGTAAACTTAACTGCTTGAAATGAACTGCCGCACAGGCAGCTTAGAAAGATCGCTTCTATCAGTCCTGTGTATTTTGCATATGAACTGCCGCACAGGCAGCTTAGAAATGTTGCGGTAGGATTAGCTGAGTTTACAAAATATGAACTGCCGCACAGGCAGCTTAGAAAGCCAAATTACACAGAAATTTTTGCTTTTAGGCATGAACTGCCGCACAGGCAGCTTAGAAACCATTCCTTGACACTGAGAGATGGTCGTATCGATGAACTGCCGCACAGGCAGCTTAGAAATCTTGTATCCCAAAACCCTCTGTACAACCAACATGAACTGCCGCACAGGCAGCTTAGAAACGAACCCCCGGAATCATTGAGTTTGTGCGGAAATGAACTGCCGCACAGGCAGCTTAGAAACGCAGGCAAGCTCGCGCTTGTTGCAAATTCTGAATGAACTGCCGCACAGGCAGCTTAGAAATTTTCAAACAAATCAACATTAAATAAATATTCATGAACTGCCGCACAGGCAGCTTAGAAATCCGCCTGTTACGGCGGTTTTAATACCCCATTATGAACTGCCGCACAGGCAGCTTAGAAAAATGGGCGAAAACGGGACAAAAGTATCAGCTTATGAACTGCCGCACAGGCAGCTTAGAAACAGGCCCTGGACTCATTTTATTCCAAATTAAAATGAACTGCCGCACAGGCAGCTT
>OFHS01005632.1:0-10805 GCA_900245855.1 Calvadosia cruxmelitensis
CATGTTTAATTTTATGCACCCAGGAAAGTTGATGAAGTTTTATCCTGTCTCCAATGCTAGACATTTTTAACTGCTTTAGCATTTCTATATTTATGATCTTTCATTGACGACACAAAGTATGATTGGTAGTCATTCAAACACTCGATTGCAAAGTTATTGCAACTCTTGATCACTTTCTATACTAACAGAGCATGATTGAGGCTGCTCCTATAGGGTTAGATTCACTATGGCATTTGCTAAGTGATTTGTTTAAGTGGTGGTTTTAGATTTAGTTCAGTGGTGGTTTTATTTTATTGACCCTTGTCCTGCTATTGACGTGTATACACGTTTTCGAAACAAGTCAAAAGTAGCAAACCACAGCCAATCAGATAGTTAGTCCTTTGCAAGCAACCAATCAGCAATTGGTGAAGCGACATCAAGTCTTTATTTAAATAGTTATACGAGCAGGACAGGGGCTAAATTTGTTTAAGTGGTGATTGTTTTATCTTTCAACCCACAATTTATCTGGCATTTACCATAATGGTAGATTTGGGAAAAGTGGTTTGTTGGAAGCTATTTTGTACTTATCATGATCTGCATATTGTGTTTAAGGTTTGGGATTTTACCAAAAGACACACCCAACTGTGATCTCTCCACTGCGTTTATCACACCCTCCCCTGTTGCCGTTGGTGAGATGGGAGATCCAATGAATGCCCCTGTCAAGCGGGTGAGTAAGAAGTCAGTGATATGATAATCCCCTTCATAATATTTAGCCGTCCCTTTAAGAAACAAATGTATTTTCGCCAGTGTATGTGATAGAAATTTCTCGAAAAGAACTTCTGGATATAATTTCAACAGTGGCTAGTGTATTAGCCGTTTATAAAACAATAGAAGCCCGTTTTAAATCAGCACTCGTATGGCTGCGAGAAGGCGAAATGACGACCAAAGTCCTGAGTCTCAAAACTTCGAAGAACAAGCATAAGTGAAAACAGAGACACTTCTTCATTGTTGTTGTATTTTAATGCTTGTTACATAGCATTTAGGCAAAGTTTAACTTAAGCCATGACTGCCGCGTTTATAGATCGTTATGGTCATTGTCAGTACCTCAGGTGACCTCTTAGCAACCGCATTGTCATGCGATAATTAGGCAACACTAAGCCCAGTATGCAGTCATTCTTACACGAGATAGTTTGCAAGACAACCACAAACCGCACACCTTGCAATCGATCCTTTTGCATGCAAGTTGTTTACTGATTCAAATTCTCAGTGTGGACTGTTTTGATAGCCGTTAGAGTGTGTCATTGATGTTATTTCCTTCAGAATATTGCTCATCGCAACACCCGCTCTGCTGCACATCTAGCAACATCAGTGTCCTCTGGCCCATGTCCTGTCCTTTTAACTCCATCACCGCAGAATACTAATGCACAAAGCATTGGCGTACGACGAAGTACCAGACTGTTTGGTTCAACATCTTCACATTCGTCAGTCTCGCCCAAGGTGTGTTTCTGATCTGTGACGTGACCTGTGGATCAAAGTTGACTAAAGGTCAATGAATTTCCTCTTCTCTCTTACATTATGTTAACACTCACCTGTCCAAAGAGACCACCTGTCCTTAATGAACTACTTCAAGTTGCCCTTTTCAGGATAATGCAACACATTCACAGTGATGGCAATCTTCATCGGATACGCAAATTTCCGCAGACTTTCGTTGTTTTTTCATTGATTTAATTCTTCTAAATTCAATTGGTAACAATGCGGAGGACGTATTATGCTTGTTTGCAGATTGATTGGTTGATATTCCCGCACCATCAGCTGAAATCAAGTTTAACTGTTGTCACCCCTGCATCTACTTACAGTATGCTAAAAGATCACCTGTCTCAAGAGACCATCAGGGTCTTATTTTACTGGTCCCTTTAGTGACTGTTTAATTAAAGCAACTTATGTAAGGGCAATGCAAATCATTCGCCTGTACTATGGGGCCACTTGCCTTCAGGGTCTTCTTTTGCTTGTTCTTTTCGTGACTGTTTAAAACAGTTTATTTTTTGTTTGTTTTTTACAAAGCTAAGAATAGAACACCCCATAGCATGATAAAAGTATCATACAGTAAAACCTGTATTAGCGGCCAGCCGGCCACCTCTATAGAGCAGCCACCTGTGTATAAAGGCCACTTTTCATAACTCCAAAATGATACTTTCTATAGATATCAACATGGACAGAAAGGTGACCTGTCTGTAAAGGTCATTTTCCACAGGTCCAAAAGGTGACCATTATGGACAAGTTTCACTGTATTATAATCTAGGGCTCTGAAAAACTACACTGTTGGATAGTAAGCAATCAATTTTGTCCTGAGGAGGATTCAAATTTATAGAATACAGTAGGCGTGAGAATGAGGTAACATCACTATGGACATTGCAGTAAAAGTCCAACCTCACTATTTTACTTCCCAAGTGAGACTAAAACAGGATGTTTACGTTTTGATTGCCCCCAGAAGGAGGCATTTGCCACTTTTGTGGTTGATTTTATCATTTATTCATGTGTTTACAGGAGAATCGAAAAGTCAGCAGGGTTCAATTTGCAAAACCTACAGCTTCTCCGTTTGCAAGGAAATCCAGGGTAAGAGTTCATTTGTTATTTACCATGTTACATTTATGAGTATTTAGCACAATGCTGTTAATCATTTTTCTTCAAGAACTATGTTTAAATTCATGATTCAATTCATATTTGTTTTTTCAATTTAGATTTTGAGTGCAGTTCACAACAATATGTTTTTAATGATACGACATGCTTGCCTCATGAATTTCCATTTTTCTCAAGCATGACTTTGCCTTATTTCCTAACTAACCTGTTTATAACGGTCACCTTTGGGACCTGAGAAAAATGACCTTTATAAACATGTGGCGTTTCTACCCAGGTTGATTTCTATAGGAATTATTATTTTGGGGTTAGGAAGAGTGGCCTTTGTACACAGGTGGCTGCTCTATAGAGGTAGCCACTAATACAGGTCTGACTGTATTGGTATACCAATCCAGTAGCTAGATTATCTCCTGTGAGTAATTCGATGGCAGTGGCGGATATCCTAGCCTTACACAGTGAAGTCTTGTTTAAGTGAAACCGGTGTAGACTATTCCACTGTTTTGCAGTTAATTTAATAGTGATGTAGACCTTAAGAGGTGGAATTTGCGTTGTATGTCGGTGTGGGTGAAACCGTGAAAATGGAGATTCAACTTCCAGCTCATGCTCAGTGTAAAATAAGTTTTATTAACAGATCCAGTGAAATAAAATTGTTTATAGAATCCAGCTGTCTAAGATAAGTAAAGATTTGAATGGTGTGTAGTAGCAATGCGTGTTAGCTTTACAAGTTACTGTTGTAGAAATTCTGCTTAATTAGAAAACTTCCATTCTCAAACAGGATATTTATACTTGTTCAATGTCAACTCGTTTTAGACCCGCACAAGGAACAGCACTCCACAACCATTGGCCCAGACTGTTGAAAACATCATGCCTGGCTCACCTCAGATGTCAAACAATTCCATTGAGAGTGTTAAAGAGGAGAAGATTTCCCAGCTGACGCATGGAGCCGGTGAGGGATGACGTTGTGCGTTGACTGTTGTCCAGTGTCTCAAATTGAAAAGGCTAGGGCTACCAGACCACAGAGGAAAATACAGAACATGTCCAAGATTGGGTAGAACAGTCTAAAGCATATGCTGCACTATCTCTTTTCGGCAAGAGCTACATGCAAGACGTTTTGTTAAGGGTGCCACATTTTGCCAATGTTTGGTTCTCGGTTTTTGGCAATCTACGTTCTATCTTTTTTAACTTTGATGTGAAAAATCAAACGTTCGACTAACCTATTGGACTGAATTAGCTCATGAGCAGACATTTCGTTTGCCTTTCGCTTTGCACCTTTCACTAAATGTCGACGTGCTCACTTCATGAACTCGGCAAAATGTTTTGTCGCTTGCTGCAAAAGCCCTGCGCTATTGCTTCACTTTTCGTAAAACGACGATGGTATATGCTTGGAGGGCTCGTGTTTTTCTAAAGCTTTTCTCGTGTCTCCCTACATCCCCCATGTTTGAGTCAGGCAATCCAAACACCATGTGGCTACACTTAAATTCAATTTATCATTTCATATTAACCTTGAGATTTGCGTATGTGTAGACATTTCTTCTTGCCCTTCGTTGAAACCTATACAACTTCTTGCCTATATGCTTGCTTGCTATGAATTATATTGCAGAAATCGAACGCTCCGAAGCATTTTTGAGTTGGAAAATGATCAACCAAATTAAATAGAAAACTGAAATACAGTGAAACCTGTCTATAACGGTCACCTCCGGGACCTGAGAAAAATGACCTTTATGGACAGGTGGCCTTTCTGTCCAGGTTGATTTCTATAGAAATAATCATGTTGGGATTATGAAGAGTGGCCTATACACATGTGGCTGCTCTATAGAGGTGGCAGCTAATACAGGTTTGATTGTATCGTGGAAAATAAAACCATCAGAAGCATGTTTTGAGTTGAAAAATGATCTTTATGTTTAAACTTAAATTTGATATGCTGCTTTGTTTTGTTTGCAGACAACCTTCTTGCTGTAATGCAAGACATTGGTACAGCTTACTCTGCATTATCACGCTTTAACTGCAAGTCATCTATCAAGACCTTTGACAGTCTTGTGCCTTCGCAATACAACACGCCCTGGGTGTTGCATCAACTTGGCAAGGCCTATTACGAGATTAATTGTTACCCGGAGGTATGCCCATATATTCTAGCTGTATGTCTATTCATGGGAGCTGTGATGCTTTCATGGTGACACATTGTGGCTCTTAGTCAGTATCGCTTCCAAAGAGCTTGACACACTTTCATCTTCGATTTCTCATGTGTTCGGGATTTTGCTCAGATGTACTGTACAATCAAACCTATATAACCGACCACCTCTATAGAGCAGCCACCTGTGTATAAAGGCCACTCTTCCTACCCCCAAAATAACTCTTTCTATACAAATCAACCTGTACAGAAAGGCCACTTGTCTATAAAGGTCATTTTCCTCAGCTCCCAAAGTGACCATTATAGACAGGTTTCACTGTATAATGATATAGTACAATCAACGTGAAAATGACCATCTCATACAAGGCAGACTGACGCAAGAGAAACATCACATTCTATGATTGAAAGCCTGCTGGGCATTTGAATGACTGCTGATGAGGCCCTTGGAAAAGGCAAAACGCATGTCATACTTGTCAATGTGTCTGCGTTTTGCTTGCATTTCCTGTTATTCTGCTGCTACGAGGCCACCTGTCTATAAAGGTCATTTTCTTCAGGTCCTAAAGGTGACCATAATAGACAGGTTTCACTGTAAAATGCCAAACTTAATGACTTTCAAAGCACAAATTATCCTCCCCGGAATATGGTAGCTACAAACAGTACAATGGCATGTGCAGGTCTGCAGCTCATATTGAACATTATCTTGAACAATAATTCAATATTGTAGAATGTAGATCCAGAAATTTTGATGGCAAATTGGCAAGAATGTGCGAATTTATGTGCTGATAAATTCATATGAATCCCTATAACCATAAAAGTTGTCAATAATATAATCAAAAACTTTATAGCGTGATGTACCATGCACTATGGCTGATGCAATGCCACAATATGACCTTGATGTCATCATTGTAATGAATGGATAGTCACATGATCGTAAACATATGTAGCCGTGTCATCTCGTAGTTATCCTCTTTTCAACTAGCACCCCGTCGTGCCAGCAACATCTTCTGTCGTGCATCCTATGTTGTGTATCACCACATACTCTCCGTGTACGGCATAGAATGCAAAGTGGTTTTATTTTTTCACTATCATATTGTTGCGGCTCGTATCAATGAAATATACCCAAAACTTCAGATGTTATCTAACAGATGTCGGTCATTTCATTAGATGATATTTTGAGCCTTTGATATCGTATTGATCAATAGATGACCAGATATTGCATTATCCTCTGAGCTGTTATTAAAGTGAAAACTCAAAGGATATTTGTGGACCGAGCTGGGATTTGAACCTGCATCCCCTGGCTCTTGAGTCAAGTGCCTTACCCATTAGTCCATTGGCCCCCACAAACATACAACACAAATTCTGCCTCTTACATGTGGATTATACATCCAGTCTATCATTGTTCCTTTGTTTCTTGGATATAAATTGTACCATTTTCTGTTTGTATTAATTTCAGGCGTTGAGGGTCTTCAAAATGATGCGTAGCATTGACCCTTTCTATGTTGAAGGTAAGCTAGTGGATATTGCGCTGCTGGATGATGGTTTTTGCAGTCATTTTATTGCTATCTTGAGTCATTCTTGGATGGGAATGTTTTTTGTAGCTTCCGAAACACTTGACAAATTACTTAATCCCGCTTGTGTTCGGGATTGCAGTTCTTGATGACAAAAGAGAACAGACTTTCAATGTATGCAGTCAAATGTCCGCACATGCACACATATCAAGCTAAATAGAAATGCTAAAACAAGGCAGCCTTAAAGCAAATGCAAACAATCATTTATTTAGCCACCGGCTTGTTACAGTCAATCTCTGTTATTTACCCCCAATAAACATGCTTCACAAAATTTAGACCTACTGTACAGTCAAACCTGTATTAACTGCCACCTCTTAGAGCAGCCACATGTGTATAAAGGCCACTCTTCATAATCCCAAAATGATACTTTTTATAGCAATCAACCTGAATAGAAAGGCCACCTGTCTATGAAGGTGACTCTCCCCAGGTCCCATAGGTGACCGTTATAGACAGGCTTCACTGTATTTGTCTTGTTACTTGTGAGGCTAGCACTTCACAAACTGTGTGATGCAATGGCTGTAATTGTTTTTTTCTTTCAGGAACCGTTTTATATTCAACTGTCTTGTGGATGATGCGGAAAGAGGCTGCTCTGTCGTCATTGGCAACTGAATTAGTAGAGAACAACAAGCTGTGCCCTGAGGTATATGCCGTATGTAATGATTGAAACGCACAATCATTGTCAGAGGAGATATGCAGCTATCTATTCTTGTGTGTGCTTGTAGTATTGACTTTATTGAGCCATTGAGGCGAGGTTGTGGTTTGATGCAAGTTGGGATATTGTGGTTATATATTTGGACTTGCTAGAGCCAAATCCAATGTCTAGACTGACCAATTGTTTTCAGCAATCATTGGCTCTGCTTTACCGTCATTCTATTTAACCCTTGTCCTGCTATTGACGTGTATAAACGTTTTCGAAGCAAGTCAAAAGTAGCAACACATAAGCAATCAGATAGTTAGTCCTTAGCAAGCAACCAATCAGCAATTGGTGAAGCGACTTCGAGTCTTCATTTAACTAGTTTTACAAGCAGGACAGGGGTTAAGCTTGCAATGGCTTGGTTAAATTGTTATCCTTGGAAGACTTTGGTAAAACTGTAGGGATCGTTATGTGCTCCCCGTAATTGCAAGGTGTTTGCCAAAGTCACCGTAGTAAAAATGTCTGGAAAAGGTGACCTTTCATCGTAATGGAGTTTATCAGTGATTTGTTCAGACCTACAAAGCATCTGGCGTCTCACAAGTTTAGAGGCAGAGCACTTTTACGATGAGCGATGGAGAGCGAAAAATTTCAAGTGCAACCATCCTGGTTGAATAACCACCTCTACTGTCTAAACTGATCACAGTGATGCAGGAGACTGTGGTATATTTAACACCAGTTTCAGTTACGGCAACTCGTGACATGTTTCTTGACCAACTTTTTTTATTCCAGGCATGGTGTGCAATGGGAAATTGCTTCAGTTTACAGCGAGACTGTGACTCGGCTATCAAGTTCTTTGGTAGAGCTGTGCAGGTAATCAAGTTGCTCCTTTGTATATACATGCTCCGTATGCACATAGGCCAATGTTTAATTTTGAGTTTTCTAGGCTTCTCGTGCTTAGGGGAAAGACTCCTTAGCCTGGTGCGGGAGATTTTAATTGTTTTTGAGCAATTCAAGCAACGGATGTATCATTAACCAAACATTTTGAAGTGCGGATGCAATGTAAACCACAGCTGATACCCAGGGGGAACTACCAAGATGACAAAGGCGTTTCGTAATTGCTCTTAGCGCATTCCCCCTATTAACCAGATACAATTGTACTTGAATTTTTGATTGAACATTTCATTTGATTTTCCACAATTTGCAGCTTGACCCAGAATTCGTATATGCTTTCACGCTACTCGGTCACGAGTATGTTACCATTGAAGAGATGGATAAAGCCTTGCAATGTTTTCGAAGTGCCACAGCCTTGGACGAGCGTCATTACAATGCCTGGTTAGTGAAGCACTTGACAGTTAACATGCATTACAGCCTGTTAGTATCACCTCTGTTAATTATTATCATAACTTATCAATGGTATAGTCAAACCTGTATTAGCAGCCACCTCTATAGAGCAGCCACCTGTGTATAAAGGCCACTCTCCATAACCCCAAAATGACACTTTCTATATATATCAAACTGGAAGGAAAGGCCACCTGTCTATAGAGGTCGCTTTTCTCAGGTCCCAGAGGTGACCATTATAGACAGGTTTCACTGTATTTTTCTATTGAATGTATGTTTCATACTGTGATCTCTAGGTAATGAAACCACTTCAATACCATTTTACTTTGTTTTTATTAAATGAATGGTTTTTATCTGACAAGGCATCTTAAGCTAGTAGAAACCTTGCAGAGTAAATTTGAGACCAAAATAGGTTGGTTTCATATCTTGTCTGTAGTAGCCTTGTATTTACGTGTCCTCTCTCTCATATAATCCCTGCTATGTAATCCACTTTCAATTGGTCACAAGTTGTCGAGTGCGCATGACGTGTGTTTATTGAGTTATTTACTTAATGCAGTGGTTTTTTGATTATACTCCTTAACCCTTGTCCTGCTCATAAAATTAGTTAAAAGAAGACTTGAAGTCACTTCATCGATTGCTGATTGGTTGATTGCTAGGGACTACAATCTGATTGGTTATATGTTGCAACTTTTGACATGTTTCGAAAACGTGTATACACGTCAATAGCAGGACAAGGGTTAAACAATAACCACTTTTATAATGGAAGCCTTTATTATTGTGGAATGAATGAATGAATGAAAACTTTATTTCAAAAATATCTCGCATTTAACTTCAGAGCCAATGGCACTGAAGTTACCACATTGGGGTATGTTTTTCAGAATAACGAGTAATACATATAAATAAATAACAGGCAGATATAAAAGGCTAAAATCATACACTAATTACTTTATAGCTATATAAAATTACTTAATGTTGCATAAAAACTCCACAATAATCCAAATATATATCTATCCCATAATACTAAACGCGCTATGTTGTCTGTTGTTGGTCTGTCTGTGTGTCTGTCTGTGGGTCTGTAAGTGCCCTCGAAACGCGTCCTCCGTTGAGCTCTTCTCTGCCGTGATCGTTACTTTTCCACACTTCCCTTTTACAAAAGCAGTAACAGAAAGGCCGTCTTCTCCGAATGGGAGCAATCGCCTACTCTCCTTCTCGACAGCGGCGTAGCTTTTCGCGTTTAAAATTTGACATTTTCATCGCAGCTTCGCCATTTTGCTGTGTTTCTTCGCCATTTATTATTGCTGCGTGCACGGAACAATGGTTTGACCTCACGTGATCAAGCTGCGAGACCGAAAGATGTGACCCTGGCTTCCGGTACGTCACGTTTCGGCGCTGACGTTTGGTGCCTGATCGTTTTGACGCCAAGACGTTTGGGCGCAGGCAAATCAGTGCGAGAAGCTTAGGACAACTTCATTATAAACACAATACTGTGTAATGGACATTACCTGCTACGAGGCAAAATAGATAAAGAGAGAAAAGGCGGGCGAAGCCCGCCGTATAGGTGTGTTATCATTCGTCCATCTTATTCACCCTCTGCCTGATAGACTGAGATGCATTATGCTGAGTCCTGCCATTGGCCCTGGCGGCGTAGCTGCTAGTATATATATATTTGTTGTTTGTTGACCTGACGTTTTAGTTTTAAATTTTTCCATTGTCCAGGTATGGCATCGCCATGGTTTATTACAAGCAGGAGAACTATCGCTTTGCCGAGATGTACTTCCAACGAGCATTGGAAATCAATCCAACTAGTTCAGTTCTGCTGTGTCATTTAGCCGTGGTGAGTTTGAAATGCCACGTTGCCTCGTGTCAATTTCGTGGATAAGTTGACTCATACTTTTAGGGTAATGTTGCCAGACCCATCATCATCATCAGTCAATTTATTTAATCTCTTATTAGACTTGTATATGCATCATGCAACAAGTTGCCTATAGAAGGCACATTTTACAGAATGATGAGAATATTAACAAAGCTAAAATAGACAAAATGAATATTTTAAGTTGATAAAATGACCTTGCCTGTCTGTCTGTCAAAACAGCAATATAAAACTAGTTAAAAGATATCTGAGAAATATTTAATTAGACTGTTCTGGAAAACGGTTTCTTGTTTTATTGAAAGATTGCATATTTACCTAAGAAGGAGCTCAAATCCAAACTGTGTGACATTGATCTTTCTCAAGCATCCTTTTAAAAGTTTTAATCAATTAAATATTGTTGTCGTTATTAGTATGATTACCGCCATATATTTCACCAATAGTATGTACATATTTTAATATATAGTAAGTTATTTTTTACAATCTAGTAGCTAGTGTACTCGCTATGCAGTAAAGTGTACCTATGCGGTAACTGCAGTTTATTATTTTATCGATTTTTAAGCAGTAGAACGCGAAACAAAAGAAGTAAATTGATGATGATAATGATGATAATTATAATTTATTTTGCATGTTTGTTACTTGTGAGTGAAGTTTAGT
>OFHS01005634.1:0-10174 GCA_900245855.1 Calvadosia cruxmelitensis
TCTCTCTTAAATTTAAATAATTATATTGGTTGCATATCCCCTCTGTGGAAGTCATTTTATGATGGAACTGTGACTTGCACTTTCTACCTTCAAAGCTAAGCTAGGTAGCATATACTTGCAAAAATTCTGTAAAGCTTTTCATTTATAGCTGCATGTAAGTCAAATCTATGTTCCCATGTGTTGTATTTGCAACAATAATGCTACATATGATATAGGATATAGACATTTTATATACAGTCATAATCAGGACTCTCCGAATAGACAACAATGTAACATGATAGACATGTTGATAAGCACAACAACATACTGCCAAGATAACAAGCATTTCACTGGCGAAACAGGAACTGTGCAATCACTTTAGCCAAGACAGAAACGAGATTACAATGTTCACGGTAACGAGGCACATTAACACACATCACCGCATTTGCCGGCAGCATTTGATTTGATGGCAAATAAATCAAAACAAATCAAATGCTATGAGCTATGCAGCCTTAGACCAAGCGGTGAAGTCCATGTTTAGAGAACGCAATATTACTTCGATGTATTATGCCATTGCTTTGCTGGGAGCTGTTTCCCTATCATCTGGAACCATTTGAATCTATGTGAAAATCATGTGAAAAACTTGATATGACAACCATGTAAAAAATGCATATGATTTTTGTTCTTCTTTAAAATTTGCATGCTTTCTCAAATGGTTTTCAGAGGGTACTTCCCATTTCCCATTGTTTCTGCATGGTGCTTCCTATTTCACAATGCTTTCGTATGGGTTTCACATGTTTTGTTAGTAGTGTTTCTCGCTAGTGAATAACCATTTTCTGTAGTAGAACATCTGCCAGATAATTGTGAGCAGCAAGTGGAATGGGATGCTGCTATGAGACAGCAGTAGCCACAACAAATAGTTGATCAATGGGCAATGGACAAAGAACAAGAAAAACAGTTGACTTTTTATGGGATCACATCGGGAGATAGGGAATAGACAAGTTAGCCATATTGTAGATTGTGATGAAAGTATTTTATCTTGGCATATTGGGCCTTATAATTAAGGTGATTAGTCTGATTACATTATGAAATCATATAAAAATCGATCATGATTCATGAAAATTGTGAGCTGCCATTCAGCAATGGTTCTTTAACACATACTCATCATCACTTGGTTAGTCAATAAAGTGCAACATTACCTCGTTGAAATCACAATGGTTTCAAGTCACAAATTGTGACAGTAAGCAACCAGTGATATTAGATGGGTCAATATAAACGACCCTGGCAGAACTTGGTTCTCAGAATGAAGTGATATTAAACAGGCCGTGACATTAATGGAGTAGACTGTATTCTATTTCCTAGTTAACAGATTACCAAACTAGCACAGATCCCCTATGGAAAACTCGTAAATCCTATACGCCGGATTTTACATCAAACTTTTATACACTTGTACACCAAAAAAGTTTGGATTGATTATAGTCTCAACCAAGGCCTCGACTCAATAAGGAAAAGTACGCCAAATACTTGAAATTGACAAACTTTCGGAGGACGTACGCCAAATTTGTTTCAGCGTAGGCTAACTCCACGCCGGATTGATCCGTTTTCCATTCGGGGCACAGACTGACAAAACGTGATCCCATTAAATTGATACAATCACACCTGTATTAGTGGCCACCTCTGTAGAGTAACCACCTGTTTATAAAGGTCACTCTTCATAACCCCAGAATGACACTTTCAATAGAAATCAACCTGGACAGAAAGGTCACCTGTCTATAAAGGTCATTTCCCTTAAATCCCAAAGGTGACCATTATAGACAGGTTTCACTGTATTAACATCAATTGTACACCTCAATAGAACATTTTCACAAGCTACCATTTTGGAAAAAGCAAGTGCATTATGGGGAAGGTTGATGTCTCTGATTTCGGAATACGGAGAAAGTTGGAGTTGATACTGATGCAGATTTCTTCAAGCTGCATTACTTTGCTTAAATATTTGATTTTTGTTAATATTCTGGGTCAGAAAACCAGTTTCTTCGCTGCTTCAGGCACTCAACTTGCCCCACAATGCGCTGGTTTTTCCCATAATGGTAGCTCGTGAAAAAGGTCTATTGAATTTACCATTTCCAATTGTGAAATGACTCGTTGTCGGTGGTGTGATCCTGACCTGACAGCTACTTCTCAGAACATTCTTCAATTCTAGGATTACCTAAGAAACAAAATTGGGTTCATTCGTTAGATGGGTAATTAATGTTCTAACAAAAATAGCTTTTACAGAACCACATAAGCCTAAAATGCAATCCTGAATTTGTACAGCATTGTGACAGGCCTGCAATGCCAAAACTGTACTCAATATAACTTTCATTTATTTTATCAAAGCACAGTCAAACCTGTATTAGCAGCCACCTCTACAGAGCAGCCACCTGTGTATAAATGCTACTCTTCATAATCCCACAACGACAATTTTTATAGAAATCAACCTGGACAGAAAGGTCACCTGTCCATTAAGGTCATATTCCTCAGGTTTTACAGATGACCATTACATACAGATGTCACTGTATTAGTTAATGAGACATCGGCATGACGGGCTACTAAAAACATCAACTAGCCATGTTGCTGAGGCTGGTTGCTCATCGATAAATGTTACATTTCTGTCGATTCAAATTTGCCAGCAAAATCTTAATAATATCAAAACATGTCATTCCAAATAGATGCCTCATTGCTATAAATCAAACCTTGTAGGATTGGCCGGCTTGAAACTCTTCAAAACGGACGTCTGATGGGTATACGATAAAGGCATTGCTTTTCACTTCACTGGATACAATAGAAGGAAATAGAATATAAAAAAATAAAATTGAATAGAAATATAATGTTGAATTTTACTAAACAGAATCAATCTTATATAGTATTTCCAGAATAGATGCACCATCTACAAGGACTTCAAAATAGATGTCTCTGCTCCATCACTGGTTGTGGTCATAGCATGCTGATCAAGAAAATGCTTATTAAGCTCCATTGGCTCAACGTCAGCCAAAGAATCTCGGTAAACACTTTCTTATGTGCAGTAAATCCACCAGAAACAAGCTCCTCTCGTTATCCTTCAATTTTCTCGCCAGCAATACACCCAGCAGATAGAATTTCACTCCAATGAAGAATTCAACATCAAATCAAGCCATCCTCACTCCTTTTAAGTCACTGGTAGCCATCTGGGCAATGACCTGCTACTTGACATTGAATGTGTTGTATGCAGGACTGTTTTCAAGCAGCACTGTTCTAAATTTATTCAGAACACATCTTAGAGATATGTTAACATTTTGTACATACTTTCTAGATAAAAAGAGATTAAAAGAATACTATGTAAATAATCCAAGGGCACAACGATATAACACAAGAGGACAAGATTCACATAAGAGAACAAGATTTAGGCAGGCCATCGCGAGCTGCTTAGATACTGTTTAAATGTACGTTATCGAGAAACAATATTGGAATAGAAAGTTTGTATCGAAGAAATGGAGTTCGGCGGGTATCGACTACAATAAAGAGCATGCGCCTGGGTCTGATTGGACACTTTCTGCGCAGACCTGAAATGATGCTGTCCATCATCATCAGGCATATCTCAAACGCCGCTATCCATCGTGCCCGACTGAGTCCAACCGGCGTGATGGTGCTCTGCAGCTCACCTACCGCCAACAGCTAGACACTGACTTCGTGGCTACGGGAGTGAGTAGCAAAGAGGCACCAAGATTGGCAGACAATATAAAGCTCTGGGCTAAGAAATGCAAGCAATTTTTGCGAAGGATGTAATAAATATAATTACGTAAATAGATGTTCTCATGTGATCTCACCCCTGTGAAAAATTATCAAAGCTTATCAGGTATCTGAATAAATGCTGATTATGAGATGACAAGACACGAATATGCCACGTTTCAATAGCGCTAAATGTCACACCACTATCTGTTAGCTGCCAAAACATTTTTCATCAATAAGCCACTTGCAACTGTTTGATGCAAAGGTGGCATAATTCAAAATAATTTCACGGCGAAACAATGGAAATAGAAGCATTGAATCAATCAACATAAAGCCAGTAAAAATACTACAAATGAACAAACAAATTCCATAATCAAGCGTTGTGAAATTGAAAGGAATGCAAGAAGTTATTTTTGCTTGTTGAATGCAAGTTTAGATATTAGGAAAAGAGAAGAACTACATGGTTTGGATATATTAATGCAAAATCGTGGCTGTATCAATGTTTCTCCATCACTCTGAGTAGAGGGAGTGCGTGCTAAAGTCAAACTTGAATTGGCGCCCACCTCTATACAGCAGTCACCTGTGTATAAAGGCCACTTTTGGTAATCCTAAAATGACATTTCGTATCTAGAAAGCAACCTGGACAGAAAGGTCGCTTGTCTATTTAGGTCATTTCCCTCAGGTCCAAGAGGTGACCATTATAGACAGGTTTCAGTGTACATCATAAACACAAGTCCAACTAAGGAAGTGATCTTGACTATTCTTAAATCAAGGATATTTAGTAGCATATTTTAAGCAGATGCAATTCTGTATCTTGTTTGATGAAGAAATATATTAATATCCATAAAAATGTCAATTTCAAGTACACCGTAATTGTTCGCAGCACAGATTTTGATTGCTTTAGTTAAAATCCTTACCTCTCTTTTAAATTGTTGTGTTGTGGCTTCTCAGAAAATTTCAAGGTTTTTCTATTGCTTTTCAATTTTTCCTTCTTCGGTAATTTAGGTTTTGTGGTCGGTTTGTTATCCGTAAGTTGTATCTGTAGATCAACAGTCAGAAACATCAAATAAGCAGTACTAGATGGAAATCATATGATCATATCATTATTATCTCTGTGACGTCGTTGATTATGCAACGTCATTTAAATTATGCAATGTCTGCCACTTGTTACATGATCATCGTAATATTATTTTCAATTTTGTATGGTTGCTCGTCCAGTCATCTCCAAATCGTCAGTTTCGTCAGTTTCGATTGTATTTTATGTTACATTCAAGTTTTACCAATTTGTGGACAAGAGATGATTATCTGAACTTGGTCGTCTGCTCCCTGTCTCTCATTTACGCGTGGTTAACAAACCTGCGCTCTGCAAGTACATGATTGACAGCGCACAACAATCTTCCTCAGCAGGAGCTAACTCAATAATGAGTGCGTTGCTCCAGAGGTACAGTATAACATGCCTCAATATGCTATTTTACAGTATAAACTAAATTACAATCAAGCTGCAATTTAAAAAAAAGAAAACAGTCTAGGCATAAACAAAGTTGGATGTGAGTCATGCATGTTACAGTTTGAAGATATAATCAACAAATTCTGAAAAGTGAGAATGCCCATCTCGGTGCTGTTCAAGTTGTTGAAGTTGAACAGATAATCATCTTTCTATGTGGATTTCCCATAATTAATGTGTTGCATGCAAACAATTAAAACATGCATGTGACAGCAGCAGATACACTTGTGCTAGTTATCACGAGAGATACAGTCAAACTTGTATTAGCAGCCACCTCTATAGAACAGCCACCTGTGTATAAAGGCCACTTTTTAGAACCCCAGAATGACACTTTCTATACAAATCAACCTGGACAGAAAGGCTACCTGACTATAAAGGTCATTTTTCTCAGGTCACACAGGTGGCCGTTATAGACAGGTTTCACTGTACAAGCATTAAAATCGGAGCATTGCTAGTTGGAATGGTAATTAGGGCCAGGCCTACCTACACTATATTAACTAGAGAAATGTGGTAGTGTACACCAATCAATGCTTTACAAATTAATTCATGCTCCCTGACTACAAGAACAAAGCTAATTTTACACATTTTAAATAGATGGCAAACTTACATTGTCGAGTTCATCTTTGCGAAAAGGTAACATCGGATTTTTAACTTCAGGCAAATAGTTGTCAATCATGGTGTCTTTGCTTGATTTTTGAGAGGAAGAAAATGTAGCTTCCAGAAAGTTCTTACTCCTCCCCTTGGCCGAGGCATCTGCATTGTCGATTAAAATCAAATGGCGTAAACACATTTGGTCAAGCAAAAACAATCAACATCAGTTGAAAAACAACCTAACAAAAAACATGAAGGGAAATCGTGTGATAGGTTTCGGATTTCCTCATTTTCAGGTAATTTTGTTTCTTTGTTAGGACAAATGGACATCAGTCTCCCATGCATGCATGATACATTGAACAGATTCAATACATTTGCATGGTACATTTGAATGAAATTTTGTGTTCTACACGATATTCTCCTTCTTCTGTTTTATCCCCAATGTATCTGAGTGAGTCATCAAACAACCCCTAGGTTTTCAACAGCGGGAAGATCATATCTGTCTTCACAATCTCACATTAACACTGTGCGAGACAATAAATACGATTTACTGGCGCAACGAAATAACATGAGTCGCTGTTTCGTGGACACAAGTAAACTGTTTATTACGAAAAGTAAACAAGAAGATCACCGCAACAGGAATACAATGAAACGGATGTACAGAACAACAATTACATATTGACTACGGCGTTACTTAAATTACAGTCGCTACAACACACTATGGTCATCGTTCTGGCCGCCGTGAAATCAGACGTCAACGCTATTGGCGGCGGTTGCATGTTATTTTGCTGGTGATATTTGCCATAATCCTTATCAGTCCATCATGTCACCAGTCTGCCTGGTGGCCATTTGCTGTCAATCATATTACCACCCCAGGTGACCTTAACATTAATTCGTAAGCTCGTTATATAAAGTAGCCATTACAATGAAAGCTCGTCATCTGATTTGCATAAATTGTATTCCGCATAATTAGTTGCATTTAAATGGCTTGGACTGTAGTAATAATTTGCAAAATACAAAATGTAGTAATGAATTATGTTGTGTCATTGTGACATGTTTGTTGATTGTTCACTCGTTGTACAGTGAAACCTTGTTAATATCACTATGATTTTCCAGTCAAAAATTGTGATAATAAGCGGCTTGCGATATTAAGTGGATTAAAATAGTTGATTTTGACAGAGCTTGGCTATCAAAGTGAAGTGATATTAAGCGGGTTGTGATATTAACCGAGGTGATATTATCGGGATTATACTGTATTGTAATTGTGTTGTGTAACAGTGTAATACTCGTTGCGTTTCATTGGTGGCTCTCATTTCTTGTTCCTGTCTGGCTGTTTTATCCCATAAGACATTGTGTAAACTTGTGCAAACATCGTGCTTTTTTATGGTCAGTTCTCGTGTTGGCAGTATTGATGCAAGATCATACTGTGTAGCCCTGTCACTATCACCTCAGTCAATATCAAAACCCGCGTGATATCATTTCCGTTTGAGAACTAAGCACTGTAAGAATCAAGTATTTGTACCCTCTTAATACCACGACAAGCTTATCTTCACAAATTTTAGCTGCACAATTATAGCAACATTAACAAAGTTGCACCGTATTTCTATAGTCAAACCTGTATTAGTGGCCACCTCTATAGAGCAGCTATCTGTGTATAAAGACCACTCTTCGTAACCCCAAAGTGTCGGATTTTATAGAAATTAGCATGGACAGAAAGGCCACCCATCTATAAAGTTCATTTTTCTCAGGTCCCAAAAGTGACCATTATAGACAGGTTTCATTGTATGTAGTTTGCAAATTGAGGTCACTGCGTCCAGCAGTCCGGGTCTAACATTGCAATATCACTGTCACGATGTCATCATACTGAGGCGGTCTCATCAAGCATTTACGTCAGCACTCAGACCGCCAATCAGCTTCCTCTGTCAGTCGCTATAAATGTCTTGTATTTCGTAATGTCAACTCCCTTGCAATCTTTACACTCAAGGCCTTCGGACGGGCTGGCTACCCTCCGTTGTATCTGCCACAATTATATACTCAACTACATCCACTTGCCTCTGTCTTCAATCAACGTCTCAACCTACATACCACACAATACGAATCATTTGAACATGCTACATTACCTTGATGTTTTCCTTCAAAAGAATTCACAGATTGCCTTTTGTTGTTCCGGACGTGTACAAGCATGGGGTTACTGGCTATTGCAATGGAGGTTCCTTCTTCACAGCCTATCGAACAGAAACAATATACTGATATATTCCCATTCATTAAAACCATTAAGTAGGCCTATAATTGTCACGTCCAATAATAAGTTGGGTAAGAGACATTTCCTCCTGCTACAATGAAGATGAAACTTTAAAAAGACGAACACACGTTATAAACATAGATGCTCTACGAGCTGACTCACGGTGTAGGAATGTAAAGCAAATGTTTTGAAATATTAGGCATATTTGAATAAATTGATTAACGCCTGCAATAACGAAATTGAAAAAATAGTACTGCAAGATTCCAGCTCGTTTGGGTTGTTGGTTTCAATCAGACACATTTGGTATCAACAGAACGGTAACTAATCAGCGCAGACAATGGTGTAAGTTTTTTTAATGCGAAGTAAACTCAATTTATACGGATTTTCGAAATCTTCAAAGATGAAATATAAAATAGTATACTGTATCAATCCCGATTCCTGTTAAACTTTGTCAAAACCTTAGCTACGATAGGCTTCAGCAAAATGTCTTGTTGATGTCAACCTATATTCTGCAAACCAAAGTTTTGCTGTGTCATAATGCAATATAATCAGAATGTGCAGTGTCATGATATAGACCAGGTCAAATGATGTACATCGTAACAAATCTAGAATATTGTAGAATGTTCTAGAAGGATTGGTACCAGTGATTTATTTTTAGTATATGATGTAATCAGAACACTCTAGACTGAGCTATTTTTAGACAGGATGTAATGAGAATATTCTATATTGAGTTATTTTTAGACATAACATAATGGAAGGTTGTAGATGTTCTATAAATAGAAAGTGATGTCATTTGCATGTACATGTTAATTATTCTAGAACGTTCTGCATTGTCTTTGTAAACAGCATAAATAGGGAGCTCCTGAGAAGAACTCCTCAGTTATTGATTGGAGAGTAACTCGTGTTATGTGAAATACATTGATTGGAAGTCCATCTGTTGCCTTCATCTATCGTTTCCAAAAGAATACCGGAGCACAATCTAAGGTAGATTGTGACATCCATGTAGAGCTTAGTCACGTTTCCAATAACGCTGCTCTTAATGTAATTGTAACCATTGTTTTACGTTGATATATAAACCTTGGTTGTATGATAAGCTAGAATGAGATTCTTGGAGGATGATCACAACAGTTTCATCTCTGTCTTTACTTCTATGTAACGTCACGAAACATTACAAATTAACTAAGCAAAGGTGTATTATCTGGTTTTCATTTTATGACATGAAACTCACTTTCCCCAAGAGAAAATAGCTGTAACGATTGTAATTTTTCAACTTTGCCATCAAAGTCGGCTTGTATCTGTCAACAACAATCACGCAAGACATAAATAAACACACTATAATATATAGTAGCGGCGGTGCTAAAATATCCAAGGGGGACAATGCCAAGTTCGGGTGAAGTCCCGTCAAAGCAACGACCAGAGGTCATTGGAATTACAGCTAGGTTTGCACTATTAGGTGGGTCTGGGGCAGCACCCTGATGGGGATGAGGGGCAAAGCCTCCCAAAACGTTTGACATTATGCCTCACAATTTCACAAATTGCTTTTATCTTAATGGTTACGTAGTAGTAAACAGATTATAGTATGTTAATGTAAGCATGAAATTTGTTATATTGTATGATGATTGTATGTCTGTGGTGTCATGCAAAGTGTCAAGTGTTGTAGCGTCACTTTGTCATATGCGTTACATGTTGGATTGTCTGTTGTCAACGTGTGTCAGTGGTAGTTTGTATAGTTATGCGCTGTAAATATATAGTGTTGTGATTTGTGGAAGGAAAATTAGTATGCTCAAAGTTCTTGGCGAGGAGCCACTCGCAATGTTGTTGTCTCTGTCTCGTGTCTCCGTTGCACACCAAATTATCGACTTACAATGATGCTTAGCATGTTCTGCAGGAGAGTGAATAGAAATGCTTTGAACAAAAATGCAGATAAACAGAATGTCCGTTGGATGTGGGACAATGACGGATTTAGCTATTTGAATACATGTCACAAACAAATCTGTACTGTAGAGCTAGCTTTCAACGTCCAGTGGTTATGAACGTTTCCATCAAACTTCTCACTTCTCAATGCGGGTCTTGACGGATTTAAAGGAATTGAAAAACTCGGTCTAAAATGAAAC
>OFHS01005635.1:0-11433 GCA_900245855.1 Calvadosia cruxmelitensis
TATTCGTTGTCACAGCGGGTCAAGGTGGCTTCACAGCCGGACCCATTGCATGTGACATGACTCATTACAGCCGATGTATGATGCCTGGTCAGACCGCGACAGGTTATAGTGAAACCTGTCTATAATGGTCACCTTTGGGATCTGAAGAAAATGACCTTTATAGACAGGCGGCCTTTCTGTCCAGGTTGATTTCTATAGAAAGTGTCATTTTGGGGTTATGAAAAGCGGCCTTTCTACACATTTATACTTCAGTTCTCGACATGACATCGCATTTTGCAGATTATAGTTAAAGTACATTTTGTAATTCCAGGCTTCCCATAGAAGATGGACAACAATGCAAATTGAACTTTGGACAGCAGGAAATTCGTTTTCATAAGGTGATATGGTCTCACCTTCTCGTAATGATGCAGGCTTAATTGTATGCCATGGTCATCTGTCACCTGTTCGGATTCTTGAGCAACTGTTCTAAGTGGCATTGGAATTGGATGCAATACAATACATTTTATATTGTATTGTTCTTTTTCAATATGATATACTGTACTTATTCAAAGTTGCCACCACAACAGATTCACACATTAATCCTTTTAAACCTAGATCAACCTACCGGCATTGGAGGCACTAACGTGTTGTTTGGATTACCAAGAATTCACCTCATATAATTAGTATTATTACCGTTAACTCATTTTTGAAATGCTAGAATATGAACCATATTTGAGTACAATGTTGACGACCAATTTGTTGATACAGTACCATTGTTGATATCAGAACTACATTTTTCATTTAGGAGCCTTTCTGTTTGTATCCGGGAGAGATTCTGGTTGGTGGGAATGTATCAGGTACTTATAATGGCCGTCTCATGGTCGACGTGTGAATTTGATATCCTTATGGTCTAGTCTTCTGATTGTAAGAATATTTATCTGTGTAGTCATATGGTTATTCCTTTGCCGTCTCTACCTCGTTATGTCAATAACTCCATCTGTCCTGTAATCTATGCTGTGCCTCACAAGATAGAACCAAGAGTGATGCCATAGGGCTTGGGAGCTGTAGCCCCCTTGTTGGCTAAACCATCAAAGGATTGTCTGTAAATGTGAATACTTGTACTGGTGATTAGTATCCTAATTAACTTTAGTCTTCACTTTTACTTAGGTCACAAACAAGGCATCAAGAAACTTCCTGTGATCCCAGCAAAGCATGGCATGAAGTTACTTGCATTGTCCGATTTCACTGATGGTAAAATCGTTCGTGTTTCTGGTGAAGAATGGCAACTAACTGGCCCACTGACGTACTATCCAAGACCTGAAGTTGTGAGTGACAATTGAATATGTTACCCTGAATTCTGTGTTACTGTCTGTATAAGACTGTTACCATTTGACTTTGCTACCGTATGTAATGCCGTCCGTCAGTGTGCTTGTTTTTACTTGTTTGTCACTCGCTGCGATGCTGATTTCTTTCTGTAACGTTTAATTTTGTGTTGTTCTGAAATTGGTTTGGTAATACAAAGAAGAATGGCAAGAAAAGCAAACAAGACAAGAACGATAACAGTGGTCATGCCACGGGACGGGCATGAGCATGAAGATGGGCCATTGGAGAAGCCAGCTGTTGCTGTGTTAATGACACTATGAATCCAAAACCATGTGAAAACCATGTGAAAACCATGTGAAATGGGAAGCACCATGCAAAAACCATGTGAAATTTCAAAGACCATGTGAAAAACCATGTGAATTAGAAAACAGAGTGAAAAACCTTGTGAAAAGGGCACTTTTCACACAGTTTTTCACATGATTTTCACATGGATTTCACATGGTATCAGTTCATAGTGCGACTGCATGTGCAATCTCGACTTGCAGCCCACTGGCCGAAGCATGTTTTTTTTGTCATGTTCACAAGCTCTTTCACATGGTTCTTGTTATTTCACATGGTTTTTCCTAAGTTGCTTCCCTTTTTCACATGGTTTTTGTACGTTTTTGAATCCGTTATGTTCTTACACGAGTTTACAAATTTACACATAATTTACTTTCACATGAATTTCACATGACTTCAGTTCGTAGTGTTTGTACAGCATCAAATCGCTGTCAATATGTATCCACGCAATCTCTTAAATAATATTTTCTTTCTTACTGTTATTAGGAGATCCTAGACAAGGTCAAGCCCAAAATTATTCCAAGTGGTCAAGCTTTACGACTCAGAGCAAGACAGGATTTATTAGATTGCAAAGAAAGGTATGTTGGGAAAATTAATTTGCAAAAAAGATTGTATTGTTGAGGCCTTAATTTGGCTTAGATAAAACATTTAAACTTCCATAGAAATGTCTAACAAAATCAACTTAAACTCATCGCCATTGGTGAGAGTATTTGGCCTAGGTGCTTGGTTGGTGGGAGTTATCCTATCGTAAATGGTTGCCAATGCTAGGATGCCATCATTAGGTAGCGAAGCTGTGGAACCTGTCCCACAACCAATCACCAGTCACACTGATAAGCAGTGGAAGGATTACATTACAATTAATAAAGGAGTGGGAGGGTGGGCAATCAATTGCATCCAGGATAGGCCATGTACACCAAGCTATCATGCAAGTCGACCACACTAAAGTAGCAACCTATCACTACCTACACTGCCCTGTGTAATTGCAAAGCGTAAAGTAATGCGAAGCGTAATGTAAATGCAAAACGTAAGTTAACATCCAAAACACGATAAATGCGAAACATCAAGATAAATGTGAAGCGTCAAGTCAAATGCGAAGCGCAAGGTCGATTTGCGAAGCGTAATGCGACACGTAAGCTAACTTTTGTGACTGTCTAGCGATGTAGCTTGCGCAAGACTGATTGCCGCCCTCTGGACTTATCAATGCTCACCTTTCACATGGTATTGAGGCTGGCAAAAGCCACCTGAGGTTTACCTAACGATCACGTGTACCTATCGCCACGGAAAGGCAGGCTATTCCAATTGGCACATGCTTTATGCCTTGAGTTTAACTTTGCCTAAATAGTATGTAGCCAGCATTATATTTGGCACTGCATAACATAAAAATACGGAACAATTCCGAGAAAATAAGGGACACCTACTAACCCTATATGTTATTGTTCTAATAAACCACACTCTGTTAGTCTTCGAACTACAATGCTAACTTCTGATAGAGTGATTTATTGCTTGATCTCATAATTATTTGTGACATTGGTATTGATTAGATTCTTTTTCTCCACACTTCATCGTGCTCAGATATTTGTGTATCATGTAGTCTTAGTTTGTTTATACAGTCAAACCTGTATTAGCAGCCACCTGTGTATAAAGGCCATTCTACGTAACCCCAAAATGATATGTTCTGTAGAAATCAACCTAGACAGAAAGGTCACATGTCTATAAAGGTCATTTCCCTCAGGTCCCAAAGGTGACCATTATAGACATGTTTTACTGTAAGATTTTCTTTTTGATAGGTTGAATTAGCATTCGATAATCTAGATACGTTGATGATGTAAGAAATGGACTTTGATCAAATGGACTTTGATAAGAATTGGACTTTGATTCTTCTTTCCTTTCTGTTCCCTTCACTTCACGTGTTGTCCTTGGTGTCACTTTGTTAAATGCTCTTCACCTATATTTTATGTTGATATTTTGTTATTGTTAATCGTCCTGATTATATTTTCCAGTAATTGTAACTTCACTATAAATATTGTTCTTCAATCGATATTTGAGCATTACTTCTACTCCATACCTTTATATTATAGTTATTGTTGTAGGTCATTACGGTTGTAAAATGTTGTTCTTATTTAATTCTGACTACATAACAATTAGACAAAGTTAAACTCAAGCCATGATTACCGCAGCTATCAATCCATGTGACCATTGTCAATACCTCAAGTGACCTCTGACCAACCTCGTTGTCATGTAATAATTAGGCAACAGTAAGCCCAATAGGCAGTCGTTCTTCTATGAGGTAGTTTGCAACACAGCCACAAACCGATATGCATGATGCAAAGCATGATGTATTTTTATAGCTCCATGTAAAAAAGCATGATAATGCTTATTGGATTCTGAATAAAACTCTAAACTCCTGTGAGTAAAAGCAAGGAAGTTTTTATTCTCACCCACCCATTCCACTTATTAGTTGTAATTGTAGGCCTTCCACTGTTTGTCAGTGTGATTGGTGCTTGGTTTTGAAAGGGACAGGATCATCAGCTTCACCACCTTGTGATCTCTTGCTTGCACCGGCTACCTTACATTGCGACAACTCCCACCAACCAAGCACCGATGCCAACAACTCTCACCTGATGGCGACGAGTGTAACTTGTAATTAGTCTCTGATTATCGACATGTGATTCTTAAATTCATTTTAAATGTGTGCATCATTGTGACTTTGATGGTGTTTTAGGAAACGTCTGACTGGTGAAGAATGGCTTGTCAGAGACCCTGGTGCATATCTTCCAGGCATTTATGAGGAAGTACGTTACCACTAAATTGTATTTGTTTAGAATTGAAGTCCTCAAAGGGCCTTCTATATACAATATGAATGCCAAAGTCATTTTTTATTGAATTCTTGTTTTAAACTTGTTATAATTTACTTCGTTTCTTAAAACTCATGATGTTTTTTACTCTTATAAATGACTTCTTGGAATTCCTCAAAACTCTTTATATTCAAAAGGTTTGACAGTAAACAAAAATTTAGTTGTTATTTACTCGCTATTTTGGGCCATTTTAAGCAGTTTTTTGAACAGCAAATAATAACTTGGTTTGAAGCCCATAGTGATATATGGGTTCTGGTATCTCAACAGACGCTGTGAATCCAGAAATGTACGAAAACCATTTGAAATAAAAACACTATGTGAAAACGGCATAAGAAGGATATGGATCTGAGAAAATATGAGAAATCATGTGAAAAGTGTCCTTAAAGATGGATTTTCAAATATTTCACAGGGATTGCACATGATTTCAATCCATAGTGATTAGTGAGATCCAGATCCTGCCCGAGCAATCTGTTGACCAAATGCTGCAATAGCAATTTTTTCTAGAGTTGATTCAGTCTTAATTTATTTTGAAGCCAGGTCGTCATCAATGTCATTGCTGTTGTCTCTAGGTTGTTCAGTTTGAGGAGGGCTACATCTTGAGTCAGACCAAAGCACTTCACATGACAGCATCACAGAATGGTTTGGATAGTCTTGGAAAGAAGAGGTATGGAAAATGTTGTATGATCCATTTCTTCTAACTAAGTTATTGGTTAAATTAATATATATTTTGTTTTTATTTGTATTCGTTTTGCATAAGAGAATTCTATCTTGCTTGTATCTTGTTGAAATTCCATTATTAATAATTGTGATCCTTGATTGTCAATTGTTCAGCTCATTATGGTTCTTTTGTGTCATCATCAATTGTTTAATTGACTTATACGTGTCGTGTAAGAAGTACCCCTGGTTAACTTTCATGTCCCCTAGACTGCAACATCAACTTTATGTCAAAATGCAATAGATAGTGGAATTGATATGCATTTTGGATGTCACGCTGCCAAATATGCTGTGCATCATCATCGTCATACATGCCTGCCATCATCATACTGTAAGGGTTGATGGCGCGTATAACCATTTCAATGCTAGTGACCACTGTGGCGATTCAATGGACACTACCTTGTCCTTCTATGAGCATTCTCACTTGCTTCGTCCATGTTGAGGATGCCAATGAATGTGATGTCCTTGCTAATCTGGTCAAAGTGAGACTTGCTCGGTTGTCCCCTAGAATCAGCAGTCGGATGTCTGACGACATAACATAGCAACCCAAGTCATATACTATTACATAGAGGATGACTGATAGGAGGGTAAGGTGACTTTTGTGTGGCACTGCTAATGCACAGGCAAATATTGTGTTTATAAAAGTTGGTTGTAGATGTAGTGCTTGGATAGTGGATATTCAATGCCACACAAAGTAACCTATGATGGGTAGCATTAACATGCTCTTCTAGTTGGTCTGTTAGTGTCCGCTGCGCATACATTTGCCAATGTTGGCATGCAAGGTCTCTGACACGGACTGGCAAAATGATTGTTGCTGCCTGCATGTCTGCTCTATTGCGACCACCATGATTATGACAGCACCCCAGTATAATGGCATCAATATACCATCATTTAAAGTTTCCTATCAAGATGTTCAGATCAAACCATCAGGTATTCAGTTGTTTACTCAAATGCCTTTAGCATTTACTTTGTTCCTCTTCACTTTGATATGCACAAACTCTCAGCAGTCTGCTATCAGAAAAATTGAGCAGCATTATCCACTATGAACTAATACCATGTGAATCCATGTGAAAATCATGTGAAAAACCATGTGAAAAGTGCCCTTTTCACATGGTTTTTCACACTGTTTTCTAATTCACACGTTTTTCACATGGTTTTTCACATGGTTTTTCACATGGTTTTTCACATGGTGTTTGAAATTTCACATGGTTTTTCGCATGGTGCTTCCCTTTTCACATGGTTTTCACATGGTTTTCACATGGTTTTGGATTCATAGTGATCAAATTGATAGAAGTCCACAAACAAAGTTTTTTTAATGCACATTATTTTTGATGCAAACTATGAAAAATATGATATGAAGGTCTGGCACAAAGATGTTTCATTAAGAGTTAAATAGCCCTTTATGTTGCTCATCTTCTGATATGTAATATTTATTTTAGGCATGCTGGAGAGGAATGGCTTGTAACCCTTGAAGATGCCATTCATTATATACCTGAAGTTATCGAGGTTAGATTCTGAGGACGTTTTATTCTATTGCTTTAGCTTTTGTTGAACCTTTCTCTTTTGCATGTTGTTTTTTTCATGTCAACTTATATGCGTAAGAAATATGTTGGAGAAACTTTATGTCTATAAAACAAGGGTCGACTTATATGCATGGTCGACTTACACGCAACAAAATAAGGTACTGCATTAATTGAAATTTAATAATTAAGATCTACGTTTTAAAATCAGATGTACTTTGCATCTACTTCAGTTCATCTTGGAACCTCTTCCTTTCTTTGAGCACAGCTGCATCTTGACCACCTCTTAGCAGAGGATTGAGCATTCTTGCATCTACATTGCACCAGAAATGTTCTCCAATATTGGTGAAATAACGTTGCACAGTGAACTGTTCTCTGGTAGATGCTCTTGTTTTCTTTTAATTATATGAAAATGATCAGCCAGCTAGGTGAATTAATAATAGCTAATGTTTCGCCTAATGTTTTAGAAAGTCTTCATATCGCATGTTAGCCATTTGCCATGTGGGTTTTGTTAATTTACTTTGGTAAATTCTGTAATTCCCCTGTAATATCCTACAGTTTAGCTGCGCCAGCAAAGGGATATTATATTATCAACCGGAACCGTGTGAAATCCATGTGAAAATCATGTGAAATACTGTGTGAAAGCGATGTGATAAGTGCCCTTTTCACATGATTTTTCGTTCTGTTTTCAAATTCACCTGGTTTTTCACATGATTTTTCACATGGTATTTGCTATTTCACAAGGTTTTCACACATGTTTGGATTCATAGTGTTAGCTATATATAACTGCAGAAGTCGACGATGTGACGATAAGTCACCCCCTTGTTATTATCAGATATGCTATGTTGAAAAAGGGCAGTGCATTTGTTCGTAGCTGAAAATCAACATTTGTTTTTAGAGTCAATTTTAGAATATGTGAGGTCTACTTATAGTTTGCCAATGCTACAAGAGAAATTTTGCTGAAAATAGCTAGGACCAGTTGAATTTTGTTTTTGTTTTATGATGGGATGGCTGGTTTTATTAAATTTAAAAAATCTTAATTGCACCTGAAAAGTGACCAGTGTTCTGTTTCTGACATTCCTCGACTGTTGCATCATTGCAAAAATGTACATTGAAGTTTTGTAATATGCAGGAACTTGTCGTTGAGATTGAACAAACTGTCCTGTCAAAGCACCAGTTCTGTGTGATTGTGGATCCTGTTGACAAAGATGGCGTTCCACAGCTTGGAAAGAGATGCTTGAAGAAAGGAGTTGATTCGTTCTTCATTCACCCAGGTAAAGATATCTCTTTGTCTCGATGAAATTTTGCTGCTCTTATTGCTAAATGTTGAAAATGATAATAAATGTACTTTGTTCACTGAGCCAGGCGTTAAAAGTTGATCTAAATGTTCTGTAATTTATATTTGAAAATTGAGCTGCAGCTTATTAATCCAATATCACATTGCTTTTTTATTGATACTCAACCTAGTTGGTCCGTACAAGGAAGTAGCAGAATACTACCTTTGCTTTGACCTGTTGGTGTTGTCTAGTGGCTAGTATGTGTGGCTACCAGCCAGACGTCCCCAGTTTGACCCCTTGTCCAGCGGACACATCTATTCATTTTGTCTTCTGTGGTTTTAATTGTTGAAGGCCCCAAGGAGACAAACTATTGGCTTACTGGGCTACCCTTGTTAGACAAAGTGACATTTACATTTACCTGCATGTTCTGTGTTCGAGAGACGACGACAAATTGCAAAGTGCCGTTTCGACTGTATTCTGTTATAATTCACTGCGATAAACTGTAAATAAAGAAGTTTAACAAATTGGTAAGAATAAGCAACTAACGTAAGATATATACAATAGCGAAGTACAACATGCGTTACTTGCATTGATGGCTTTCTCATGTTTTTGCAGCTTCCCAGACGCGCCTTTCTTGGCTTATAGCCGTGATCCTTTTATACATATTACAACTGCTAGGTCGCCACATAAACAATAGATCTAATTAGTGGTCTATGCATTCAATACCTTTGTGACATCAATTAATTGCCTGTAAACATAGTATTACTATACATCCTGAAACATTATGACAAATATCCTTCAGGCGTCGTATACGGCAACATTCACTATAATATACAATACAGTTCTACTTTACAATCACGGTAATGGGCTGACGTCCCGTCTGCGTCGTAATTCGCATTTTGTTTAGAACTCCAAGTCTAGTACATTCTGTGTTTTGCTAGTCAGTGTGATCTAGCGGCTAGAATATCCTATTGTCAATCAGGATTTCCCAGGTTTGCTCTTGGCACAGCTAATTAGCTGAGCTAAAACATACCATCAAAGCTGTAGTAACGGCCACCTCTAGAGCAGCCACCTGTGTATAAATGCCACTCTTCATAACCACAAAATGGTACTTTCTATAAAAATCAACCTGGTCAGAAAGACCACCTGTCTATAAAGGTCATTTTTTCTTAGGTCCCAAAGCTGACCGTTATAGACAGGTCTCACTGTACTAGTCATTGTGACTGTTATATGGTTGATATGTCGAAATTCACAAAGGGAGACAAGTTTATTAATGGGGCTAATTGTCAAACATATAGATTACTGACATTAATGATTTCAACCTCGTGCCAATGGAGATTGACACATTATTTTGAATATTTGTTATCAGTGTTGATATTGGTTTATTACACTCTGAGAAAAAAAAATACTGAAAATGAACTGATTATTCAGTACTTTTTCAGTAGATACGCTCTTTTCAGTATTTTTCAGCACTTTTTCAGTACTTTTTTTCTCCTAATGTTAGTCGTTGTGGTACTTGTCTCTCTTTGTTCAGGTGAATCGCTTGAGAATGGAATAGAAAAGGCATACATCTTGCATGATGACGAAGCCCTCGTGTTGAGAGCACGATATGAGTTCACGGACAAGCAAGCTAGCAAGGGTAAGTAGTCATATAATCTGAGCAGGACCTTGGAATTGTATCATTTCATTTAACACAGAAAAGTGGAAGTCCTTGTTAACCATTGTTAGCTTTACAGAAACCTCTACAAGATACCTAGACTTTTCGTGTGTTCTGCACCATATGACGTATGCTTGTGTAATCGAGACTGCGCTATGTAGGCTAGCAATCCCAGTAAACCCTGGGGAGCGATCCGTCATGTTATTCGTTGAATGTATGCGCAATGAGTTCTCTACTGAGACTAAGAACCACTCACTGCACTTGCCTGCTCATCCAACTTGTCAAGGCATTATTTACTGACAATTGAACTCAGGCGCACTCTGTCACCACACCCGGTCACCACAATCACTGATCCACTTCATGCTATCAACACACAATCCTTTCTCATCACCTACATTGTTTTGTGTTATCCTTATACACCAGCTTTCATTTCATCTGTTTACTTCACCATTGCCACCGCCAAGTCACCACGCTAATGCACAACGTTTGACTCATCGAGAATGGCCCACAATAAATAGGACCCCGCTATTTCACACCTAAGAGGAACCTGCCCTTTTCCACATCGAGACCGACTGGGATAGCCTCTATCACTCAAACATGCAGTTGGCTAATTACCTCCACTTTTTTCGGGACGGTTCATCACATCTGATGCTGATGCTGCCATCCAAAAACTAAAAGAAATGTGGCCAGCAAGCTGACACTGTCCTCTTTGTATGTGGGCCTCTGCACCAAAACCTTGCACCTCCTGAAACACACTTCGGAAAACGTAGCTGCATGTATGCAAGTTCTTGGCAGGTGTTCAATCAAAGAACAACAAAATGGGTGTACCGTAACTAATTTTCACTAGCCGTCAGCACAAGGGTGAAATTGTTGATGGTTTCATAGTCCATCTGCGAGAGCTAGGCAGAAAATGCAAATTCCCTTCCCAAACCAACCCAGCGTGCTAAAATGTTGTTCTGCTGAAGCAGTGGATGGCAATGGCGTATTCGTTTCCAGAAAAAAATCAATTAGTGACAGATGCCTATCGACTGCTGACTTTGTCAATGGTGCTTAAATCAGTTCTAACTTGAAGATACAGTAGTTTACTAAACTGGGATTTCCTAAGTGTTTGAATATAAACGGATTTTGCAAGTGACCCGTTTGCATATAAGTGGCTTAATGGGAAAAATACAAGTAGCCCAAAGTACAGCTGCCAAGGCAATGCTTGACCGACCGGCAAGCACATCTGCAACAAGGGCGAAATCAGATCTGAAATGGAAAGCAGTGGACGAGAGACGTCGCATACACCATCTAATTGGATTTTTATTTATCAACATTTGCTGCCATTCATGACGCTAGGGAAAAGAACAACTTACACATGCTGAGCCTGAAGAATACCTCAGGGCCAAACAGCCTATCCCTGCACAGTATTAGTGAATGGAACAGCTTCTCCGAAAAACTCTCAAGGTTGTTTATATTTTGATCCAATTTTTATCCTGTCTATAAATCGATTATTTTTTAACAACAGTACTGTAGATAAAATCCTACTGTAGCACATATCTCTTTACATTTAATCATTTATTTAAGACTGTACACGATATACTTATATGGCCCCGGTGAAAATCATGTATGAGAGTGGACCCCTTTGTAAAAGAATAAAGACTAATTCATTCATTCATTCATTCATTCATTCATCCATTCATTCATTGTACGTGTAGTATATGTTGGAGAGTGTATGTTTACACTAGACACTCTGCAAAGCAACTCAAGGTGGTTCGTAAAATGAAAGG
>OFHS01005636.1:0-11432 GCA_900245855.1 Calvadosia cruxmelitensis
CACGTCAAGAACGTCACCATCCTATGACACTGTGCTAGCATTGATACTGATGTTTATTATAATCTTTGTAAATAATTGTTAATTCTTTGTTCATGGTCGTCCACAGGCTCTTTAGCCTATGACGTTATTATTATTATTTAGTAAGATGTACCATACGTGCCAGGAACTATTTTTTCCCTATGCCACAGTTTCCGCAATAATCAATTTTGACTGTTGTCATTGCTGGTCTTAATAGATCTTTTTCAGGAGCTACCATTATGGAACAGACAAGTGCGTTGTGGGGCATGTTGATTGCCTGAAGTAGCAAAGAGACTTGGTTGCTGACCCATGTACTGCCGGGAATTATATTATCTAAGTAAAGTAGCACATGTTGAAGAAATCTGCATCAATTTCAGATCCTGCTTTGTCTATCTTCGGCATTCAGAGACATCAACCTTCCCTATAATGCACTTGCTTTTTCCAAAATGGTAGCTTGTGAAAATAATCTATTGCATTCCGTAGCTACAATTCACACAGTTTCACTTTTAACAGGACTTCTACTTCTCTACTTTCTTTCTCAGTTTGAATTTGTTGCTGGCGCTCCAGAGATTCCCATTGTAATACAACTGTCTGTCATTGACAAAGGTAAGACACTTTCCTGAATCAATTAAAATTATAGTAATTTAGTGCATTAAGGTAATTTCTTATGTGTTTATCACGCATGGACTTGTATTCAGATTTAAAGATCTCTTGAAGATTAAAGCTCCATCTTGCCAAGAAACATGCGTGTTACTTTGCTGTGCTTGCTACCACATGCAAGCTAGCTATTATAGTGGCCATGCAGGTTAACCCAAATTTCTAGCACCATATTATTTTCTTCAAATGTGATCTCGGCTTATACATGAGTGCTGTTTAAAGTGTATTTAAACTCATCGCCATAGATAAATAGTCTGGCATTGGTGCTTGGTGTGGTGGGAGCTGCATAGATGTAAATAGCAGAAATTGGTTTGATGGGGGCTGCTTCCCCGCGAATGGCAGTAGTCAAGATAGCAAACCTGTAACCACCCAATACAGTATCCATGGTGCTCGGAGAGGAGTTACAGGTAGTAGCAACACTTAAAAATGTACTGAAAATGCACATTTAAAAGGGATAACTTGGGATCATTTTATTCACGAGGCTGGTTTCTACATGGTCGGTAATATATTTTAATGAATCCATGTCTGAGCCTACCAATCATTAATCAAATTTAGTTAAAATACGGGTAATGTACTAGCATGACACTTTTCTATGGATCCATGGATCTCTGCTGATATTTGTTGTTGATAATTTCTGTGATTTCTGTGAACGTGTTAGGGGATGTATTATGATTTTCTACAGATTGTTTTGTCCTTGTACCACAGTGTCAATTGAAATGAAATGTAGTCGTTCTCATCGCTTGAATATTATGTACAGTGAAACCTCGTTAATATCACTATGATTTTCCAGTCGAAAATCGTGATAATAAGCGGGTCGTGATATTAAGCGGGTTACAATAGTTTATCCTGACAGAGCTTGGTTCTCAGACTGAAGTGATATTAAGCGGGTTGTGAACTTGTGATATTAACCGAGGTGATATTAACGGGGTTACACTGTACTCTTTATCACAGCATTAGAAGCCCAATATAATGTTGTTTTTATTGGGGTAAGGATTGGTTTTATATCTTCATCAAACAAAGATAGAGAGTTTCATCTACCGGTACTTCCAGTAGCCGTGTCTGACCGTGATGTATGGCTTAGTTTATGTAATAAGTGCATTAAGAGGAAAAGGGACGGCTCTTCATGTAGAGCACCGTCTATATTATTACTTCAAGTAGAACGCTTAATGGCAATAATGTGAAATCTGAAACATTAACCCTTGTCCTGCTATTGACGTGTATACACGTTTTCAAAACAATTCAAAAGTAGCAACATCGAACCAATCACATAGTTAGTTCCTAGCAATCAACCAATCAGTAATCGATAAAGCGACTTAAAGTCTTCATTTAACTAGTTTTATGAGCAGGACAAGGGTTAAGATAGCTCATTTTTCTTCTAACCAAGGGCGATGGAGGAACACTGATACAGCCACGACATTTGCATTGCCGTCTTGTATCTTCCAGTATAAACTATTATGTTGTGTGTAAAGCAACAGCTATTCAGTTGTTTGTTTGTTTTCTGTTTGTTTATTTTGTCATATTAGTCATAAATCGTAAGGTACAATTACACATCAATAATACATAGATAATGAAATTGACAGATACGATAGGGTCGTTCCGTAAGCAAAATTGCTTGTTTGTTTAGAAGACCTGTGAAATTACAGTTGGGTTGTCATAAAATGAAAGACTAATCGGTAACTTTTCTTGTAGAGTTTCTTGGGCAACAGGAAGTTACATTTGCCACATTTGAACGGGTATGTATGTCAGCTAGATGGCTGTTGTCTGAGAAAGCTATTTTGTTGTGCAAATGGTTTAGCAATATCCAATGTTTAGTCAATTAGCAAATTATGTAAAATATTGTCATGATTTCACTGGAAATGGTTAGCATTAACAAACTTGAGAAAATATTGATATTCAATTTGTTGTTTGTACATTCATCATCATTGGACGCGTTCGGGAAGTGAGCCCCGAGGCGTTACCATACTCCATTTTTATACTGCTTTAAAATTATTAGTGCTCCACCGCGACGGAATGGCTCAGTTGGTGCTCCAGCCAAAATAATCGTTGCTAAGGGTGTAGTTGGCCTCCGAAGAGCATGAGCAATAAGGCTTTCTCGACGGCGAATGATGGTCGTAGGAGCGGGCTGCGATCGACATCGCTTGTAGACTTCACTTGTTTTGATGGTTTTGGGGTAGTTTGTACATTACTGTACTTGACTGGCTTTCTTAAATTGGCAGTTGATTATCACCTTTGTTGATGCCTGGTAACGATGTAATTTCTGCACCAGTAGACTAGTCTTTAGAATGTACTGCATAGTACAACATAACATAAGACAGATTGACAGGGCGTGTATTTTTCTGATACTTTTCTCGTGTCTTCCTATTACCTTCGTGTTGGGGATCAAACAATCAAAGCACTCCTGGTCGTGTGGTAACCATTTATTCTTCCATTCCAGGTATCAGATGGATCTTTTTCTATCAAACCTCTGAAACAGAAAATCATGGTACGATAATGTGGAATAATCTCGTTTTACCTTGACTGTATTGTAGACGAGTAGATAATTGAAGGATGTTATCCATATTTTGGAGACTTTTTGAACTAGATTGTGATAATTTTGGTTGGATTCGTGGCTAGCATGAGCACTACAAGCATCGTCAGGTCGCAGTACGTGTGATTACGAAGAATGTATCTTTCGCGACACTCACACGGAGAATATTTGCTCAATGTCTATTTTCAAGTTTGTTTATTTCTGAATCATCCAGAAATGATTCTGATTGTTCAAGTCATCGGATCTCCAAAATGGTCAAGCATCTGTGCTTGTGATATGATCCTGGTTTATTTTTATTTTTGCTGGTAATTCTGTCAGTAAGCGTTTCTTATTTGATGAAACTCGGTTAATATCACACCGGTTGATGTTACTTTGTTGCTTAATATCACTCTATCAAAAACTCCAGTTTCTAATTTTCAATGTTAACTCTTTTAATGCTAACTTGTTTTATTTCTTTAGTATGCGCAAAGGCCATGATAATGAATTGTGCTGTAGGCCTTTAGGGTCAAATATTTATCTATTTCCATCTGCCTGTCAGTACAATAAATAACCACGCAATAATTTTGCGTCGTAATTAATCTTTTTAGGTGGATGGTCTGTGTTATGTGATTGAAGAAATTTATGGAATTGAAAACAAAAATGAAGACAACCTGGAAAAGGTATGTTGTGGCCTCGTTTGCACACTCCCCCGTCGCATTACAAATGTCTACTTTGCACGAGGAAGATTGTCAGTGACTCTCAAATAGCTTGATAAAGACACACAGCTGCACTTATCTCTTCTCTGAGTGAACAAGAATAATTCACTGACCATGGTGGAAACTAAGATTACTGTAAAGGCATAAACTGCAAGACATAATTATATATAGTCATCTTTAATTGATATGATCTATACAACTATAGGTATTATGACCAATACTGGATTACCCAGTAGGCATAAAGGGCACGTGCCTACAGCCTTTTCCAAGCTACCGGTCCTCTAAAAGATTGTAAAGTTATATGAAATATATATGCAGCTTGACCTGGTTATTATGCCACTGCTGATGCAACTATAATGTGGGAAAGGCTTTGTTAGTTAGTTTGGTTTGATTTATTTGTCAAAGATGATGAAGGAAACATATTTACATTTGACAGTCAATCATAGGCAAGATGGAAGTACACTTATATAGCCTAAAATGATTTACAAGCTTCAATTTATTAACAGTGTAATTGATTACATGTTACTTAATTGAAACGATTGGTCTACAAATTGGCAATGATGACGATGATATTGCAGAGTGTGCAATGACGACCTTGTAACTGTTTTGAAATTGTCTGTTGCAGGAACTTGATGACGACGATCTGGAAAATGGCAGCGAGTGTGTGATATGCATGTGCGAAATGAGAGACACGTTAATCTTACCTTGTCGGCATCTTTGCTTGTGCAATACCTGTGGTAAGAAGGACATCTTGTAGATCTGGGTCCGATGCATCGATTAATTGATTAATCGATTGTTTTTTGGGCAATCGATTGTCCTGTTCACCCATCGTTTCATCTATATCACAAAAGATGTGCTTCTATTGATGCCATTCAAAGGACTAGACACCATTATTCAGTTTACAATTACCTTCTCGCTCAGTAAAGAGCGGACAAAACTGCATAAAACAAAGAGATCATTGAACCAGAAGATAATTACCATGACTTTACAAAGGCAAACTACGACAATAGGACAAGGAACAAAAGGCCTATGTATGGTCCGATTAATCGATAGTTTATCGATTGTTTGGGTAGATTAATCGATAGTTTAAAATCCACAATCGACCCAGCTCTAACATCTTGTTGTTGATCTATAACCAAAAAGCATTTCTTGTGATAATTCTCTTTCCTATCTGTACTTCATTGTGCCCTGGTCATGTTTTATACCTCTATTTGGTATTGTATACTATGCTGTGTCTCATGACATCTGAGCTCTGTCACCAACAACCATACTGTATTGTACTTCTTGGAACTGTGCCATTCTCCCTGTCGTGGGACCAACAACATGTCTATCAAATATATGTTATGGAAGCCTCCATCTTCATCACCTACATGCATGTTCTCCATTTGTTCCATTGGAGTATGACAGAGACCTCAGTTTGTTGAAACATTTCCAGTTATAGGGAGACTGATGATAATACAGAGAAGCAAAAAGCAATGATTCAAATTGTTCCAGCTTGTGCTCATTCCTTTCTTTTTCTGACTTTGAAATTGGACTACTCTTGTATTATGCGCTCTATTTCAAAATGGTTGTCAACGTTAGATGTATGATCAGAGTTTTAGTGGATTTTGGTGAATTTATTTTCTCTTTTTCTCTGTCAGCCAACTCATTGCGATTTCAATCAAGTACATGTCCAATATGTCGTTCGGGTAAGCACACTTATCTTGTGAAGAAGATATCAGATTTCTTTGAACTTTTGGTTTCTCGAGAAGTGTCTGGTTGACGGTCACTTCACTTTTTATTACATGTTTTTAAGATTGATGTCGACTTATTCGAAAAGAATTGTTTTCCATGCAATTTTGTTTATTTCATGCTGCTTACTTATATGTATCGTTATATCGCACCTTTTCAAAACAGTAGGGTGTGCATACGGCTTGATTCTCTGTGAATACTGTGATATTAGAATCCTTTGCCTAAAGGTTAAATGCCAACTATTGTGTTTTTCCCAGCTTTTTATGCATTGTTGCAAATCAAAGCTGTGAAGCGGAAGACATCACCTACGAAAGGCCAATCATCAGCTGTAAGTATAGTAATCCTATTTGCAGCCACCTCTATAGAGCAGCCAACTGTTTATAAAGGCTACTCTTCATAACCCTAAAATGACACTTTCTGTGAAATTAACCTCAAAAGAAAGGCCACCTATAAACCGTCAAAAGTCATTTTCCTCAGATCCCAAAGGTGACCATTATAGACAGATTTCATTGTATAATCAAGTCGATACTAACACCTGCCTATAGCGACCAGTAAATAAGATTCATACTCAGCTGGTTGCCACTTTTTAAAGCCTCTGGTCTCTGGAGTCCTGGAGTTTTCCTTGTAGGTTTGTGGTGGTAGTGTTTTCCCTATTCCCTAAACAGGTTTTATTAATATGACCAGTGGGAAGCTGCTATATAAACTCGATATAAGACTAGCTCCAAGTCTCTTTTGTTTACTAAATAGTCAAGAAAGAAATTGAATTGGAAATGTCAAGAGGCCAAATTATTTGAAGTAATGTAATGCAAGAAAAATGTCGTTTTATTACGTTCAAAAGGTCCCCAATATTTATAGCTGGTGCCTTTCCGTTGTGCTTAGTTAGTAATTTTCACAGGTCGCGACTTTGTGGAAATGAATGTAGTTGCCTCTTCACCATAAGAACCTGATGTCAATCGATCACTAGCGTTATTCAGTCTTTTATATTGTTTTTCGAATGATTTTTTGTTTGTGCTGTTGTTGCTACGTTTGAATATCCATCCTTCATTGTTGTTGTATTTAACTTCAGGACGAAGAGGCGACTGGACGAACAGCCAATCCTGTAGAGTATGAAGAAGTGCCATTGATCGAAGCATTGAATGGGGAAATAAACCGATCTAATGGAGGTTTGTCTGAAGCAGAAAGAATGAACTCACCAATTCCGTGCTCTTTAATTCTCCCCTGATCATTGTGCTCTTGAGTTCTGCAATTGATTCTCATGCTCAATTAATTTATTTAATTATAATATTATTTATTATTATTTATTTTATTTATTTATTTTATTTTATTTATTAATTTGAATTATATATCCTCAGTTTTTTGCTGTACAATTTCAACTTTTACATGAAACTCCATTAACTACCCAATAATTCTCCTTTTGTAGTTGTACGGTCTCCCCTTGGGTCTCCCAAATAAACAAGCATCGAGTACTTACGGAACGACCATGATCATGTAATATTTTCTTGCTGTATTTTCTAATACTGTATTGTTTTCTTACGTAGTCCTGCATCGGCATCCAAATAAACTGATCTACCTTTCTATCTGAAATGATAGAAGCAATTAACCCTTGTCCTGCTATTGACATGTGTACACGTTTTCGAAACAATTCAAAAGTAGCAACATATAACCAAGAACATAGTTAGTCCCTAGGGATCAACCAATCAGCAATCAAAAGAGCGACTTCAAGTCTTCATTTAACTAGTTTTATGAGCAGAACAAGGGTTAATGTTTAAGGGCTTGATGTGCACTCAGCTGGACCGAAATGGAGCTTGCACATGACTGCTAGCGGGCTAAACGATGTAATAATGACAGTTGTAATTGATCTAAGTACTAGTGTATAAGTGTTCTTACTATGAACTTTGGCATGTCCTGTCACATTTACAGTGACGCTGTAAAATGTTGATTAAAGGTGCATGAGTAGAGCACCTCGCAATGTCATACGTTTGCATTTTGCATTGAATTAATCAATTAACTTGCTTACATGTGCTCTATATACATTGAAACCTGTCTATAATGGTCACATTTAGAACCTAAGGAAGATGACCTTTTTGACAGGTATTCTTTCTGTCCAGGTTAATTTCTACAGAAAGTGTCACTTCATGGTTCTGAAGAGTGGCCTTTATACACAGGAGGCTGCTCTATAGAGGTGGCTGCTATTACAGGTTTGACTGTATGTGAATTTGTTTGATTCATTAGATGTCGTTCGTCGTGCTTCGTCTGCTCGCAGAAGTGCTGGCAAAGGGCATCCTCGCCACGGCCCTCGCTCGGCTAAATCAGCTGCACATGGCACTCGAGCGCATGATCCTAAACATGAGCGTTCTCATAGCAGGACGTCAGTGAAAGACAAAGGTCGAGAGGATCGTTCAGCTAGCAAGGCTGCCAAAGCGGACGCAATGTCCTGTCCCAATTTACGAGAGACTGCACTCTTGATGTCAGCCAACACATCAACAGATGAAAGCGACAGCAATGCCCCCGCCCCCAGAAGCAAATCAACATACCCTAAACGTAAGAGACCGCACTGGGGTAACGCATGTCAACTACTTAAAACACTTGAATGAATGTTGTTATATGCAATATATCTAAGTAGGCAATAATGGAAGTAACTCTGTTAACTTGTTAGTCCACTTACTTTCAAACTTGTTTTTCGTGACTACCTAAGGGACCAACGAAAGTGAAGTAGTTTATTTGCATATGTGCTCGTTTGAGGCATGTAAATTTTCTATGGAACATTTGGAAATTGTCAGAGAGATGGTCACTAAGGGAGCTTGGACTGTACTACTCAAGCTGTGTGTTCCGCAGGAACTTCGTAATGGAATCTTGTGATGACCTTTCTGTCTTTCAGTTCATTCCCTCGACCGTGCTGGGCACACAGTGCTCGACTGTGACAGCAATGACGATTTAGACGAATCAATCACGCTAGACGAGGACATCCCCAGAGCGAGGCCAGTTTGTGACGAAGGTACATGAACATGCTTTTGATCCTTTGTGCTTGCTCTTTCTTCTTCCCATCCGTTGGATTTCACCAACAGGCATTGTGATGAGTTGAAGGACGTGCAACATAGACCTCGTCTGTTTTTATTTTGATTGACCCATTTGATGTGACGAGGGGCCATTATCCCCAGTCCTCATAACACATTAAACATGAATCACCATCAGCTGAGAATTTGCTATGGCTCCTGTATAACCCACTTGCGTGATGCGCAACAGCACATGACAAAACATATATCTGTATGATAGTGTGTCTTAATGAACTTTAATGTTCTTGTTTGAAATTGTTCGGTTTGACCAATTTTGTCTTCTCTGGCTCGTTTATAAATACGACTTTATGAAATAGTTGAGAGCATATTTTCACTGTCCGTTTGGTTTTTTGTCTGTTGTAGAACCAGAGGTTGTTGTCGTTCCTACTCCTGCTAAAGAAGTGCGCACTCCTTCCCCTGTCAGTAAGGATGAGCAGCAAATCAATGATGAAACCGATGAGGTTGCAGAACCGACACCTGTCATTCAAACCATGGAAAATCCCGGTAAGGAAACGCACTGTCAACATATCATTACAGTGAAATCTGTCTATAATGATCACCTTTAAGACCTGAGGAAATAACCTTTATAGACAGGTTGATTTCTTTAGAAAGTGTCATTTTGGTGTTATGAAGAGTGGCTTTTAGACACAGATGGCTGCTCCATAGAGGTGGTCGCTAATACAGGTTGACTGTATTGTGTACAATTGTGAGATGCTGTATAGTCAAACCTTTTGACGGAACTCAACGTCTGAGACATTTCTTGTTAGAGTCAGACCTGTAATGTATAAAGGCCACTTCATGACTTCAACATGACACTTTCTATAGAAATCAACTTGGACAGAAGGGCCACCTGTCTATAAAACTAATTTTCGTCATGTCCCAAAGGTGACCATTATAGACAGGTTTCACTGTACACCGAATCATATGAAGATCACTGCGATACAGTCCAACCTGTCTTGGGCGACCATTTGTCGAAGAGACCAATTTAATTGTTTACTTGGATAGTCGCTTATACAGTAACAGGTTGACTATGTCAGTATATCTCTTTTGTCTCTGACTCGCGGTAGAAGCGACTGAATCTTAATCGACACGTTATGATAACTGAGGTAGTCTTTACGTGGATTGTTTTAATTTTGTATTTTAACATTGCGTCTTCTTGTTGTCGCAGGCACGCACATCGTTTTATCTGAGCAATTGTCAAATGCCAGTAACACATTCCCACCGGCGGCCGACATCTCGTCTGTCTCGCTACCAGGGACGCCGATGGGATCCGACGACAGTTCCTGCAGCATCAGCAGCATCAACTTCAACCATCCGCCTATTGCCATCGTCAACCCCATTTATAATGCCGCTGCAACGCCTGCAATTGCCAACGATCCCTCTGCACCACCACATGACGACTAAACGACTAAAACCAGTCGCCTGAAGAGGCCTTATTCATGGCACGGGACTAAAGCATTTAGTCCAGGACTAAACATCTAGTCTGGACTACATTGCTAAAATATGTATATGGGACTTGAGATATTTAATCCTGGACTACGCTTTAGTCCCGGTCCATGAATAAGGCCGCGGCTACTGTTCGCTTCCACTGAATATTATGAACATGACGTCAAGGTCCTGGCGACCGCGTGCGTCTCACCACTGTGCCCATTGTAATGCTCACGACGTCAGCACAGCGTCTACATATTGCTTATGACGACCATTTGATGATGATTACATCTGATATTGTAGATATAATATATGATAATTATCATGTGATGGATACAAAGTGAAAAGTATCAACTCATATTCCCCGCTGGGCTTGTAGTTATACTTCAAAGAAGAGAGAAGCCAATATTGAAACTTTTTACGCTTGGAATGTAATTCTTGTAGATTTCTTCGATTTAATAATTAAATATGCCACGAGTACAATGATGCCTTTTGTTTGATATGACTAAGAGTCATATGTTATAAAAATTGCTGCCAACCTCACGTCAAGACCATTTATTCATATCAACATCTTTATTTCAAGAGAGGTCTAGTACAGTATATAAACGGCCGTGTTTGTCTACCGCAGAGCCCCCACATCACTGCTTCTCGTATTTTTGTTATGCATTGTTCGTGTTTCACTGCAGCGTGTTCATGTTATATCAGAGTACGATGCACTGAGATGCGATTTCATTTCTGTTACTCTTATTATATTGCCAACAAATTAATGTTAATTGAACGAAATTGTTTTGATAGTAGCGAACAATTCTGATCTCAATTTTATGCAGGGAAAGTCTTTAATAGCAGTACAGTAATAATAATAATAATAATAATAACGTCATAGGCTAAAGAGCCCGTGGACGACCTTGAACGAAGAATTAACAATTATTTACAAAGATTATAATAAACATCAGTATCAATGCTAGTGCAGTGTCATAGGATGGTGACGTTCTTGACGTGCAGGTTCACTGTTCCTGTATTGTTGTATCATCCATCATGGGTTGGAGTATCATGTATTGGGTTTATTCTGGGTGAATTGCGAGGCCGTAATTGGCAGATGCAAGTGCCAGCTGATGTAGCATATGCTCCATATTGAGTGCTGTCAAAGCGATAAGTGTACTATCATCTGCGTAGCAAATTTCACGGGTTTCATGTCCAGCAATTTTTGGAAGTGGTAGATGGGTAATGTTATGAAGCCACTCTCTTGCCATTGCTTCGGTGTAAAGATTAAATAAAACAGGAGACAGAGGACAGCCTTGTCTTACACCAACAGGAGTGTTGAAT
>OFHS01005638.1:0-11430 GCA_900245855.1 Calvadosia cruxmelitensis
TAAAATGAGTAAACAGTAAACTGGGGGTGCATAGTAAGTAATGGTGGATGTATAATTATCCCAGCACTATTGAAGTTAGTTCAAAATTCTACGTACATTGCTTTTTTGTTTATTCAATGGATTTCGGCTGCTATTCAGAACCATTTCAACAACACTGCAGTGCAACAAGTAACTTCAAGTCAAAGCAGTAACTTTATTTGATATCGAAGCAGTAAGTGTATACGATATTACTTTGCGAAGCACCCGACCGAATCAAATAATTCATGCCGTCAGCTACAATTTCAATGAAAATATTCTTAAACAGCAAATGAAGTCAGAAGCAATGCAATCCCATACATACAACGGTCGACGCAGCACATGGTCTTTAAATGCCAATAATATTTCTTTGAAAGATTGAAGTAGGAAATGAATAATTAAAAATACTTTACGACTTGCAAACTGGAGTCAAATGAATCCTGAAAGTACAACAGATTGTTTGCTGTTGAACGATACCTCTTGTTCCATAAGTCAATTACTTTATATTATCCTGTGGAGCTAACCAACATTGTCTTGTGTCTGCATGAAACTTGTTGGCCATCGCTCCTCTGCATAATGCTTGTCTGCCATGGAAAGTAGCGTTTGCATTCATCCTCTGCCCGACACTTCAGCAAAGCACGGTGACTCGCAAGAGACTGAAATTGATTCTTTTCCAACCATTCGAGCGCAACGGTTTGCCACAGCAAGCACAGCGAATTCGAGGTGCCCATTCCACAGCGATAATTTCATCAAACTCGAAGAGAATATAGCTAGGCTTCAAAGCGACCATTTCAAAAAACGGCTCCGTTATGTTCTGCGCCGATTTGCATTATTCGACTTTGACCTGCTTTCAGAGCTGGCTAAACAACGCGCGTCTAGAAAAGTGTACTCAACCGGGGCCTACAATTTTCCCGGGACGTTTGCCGCCCATTCTTGCTACAGAGCAGCAGGTACCCGGTTTTGTACCGACAAACAAACAAACATACAAACAAACAAACAAACAAACATACAAACCGACGGACGTTTCCGTATTATAGGGTTGTCGATAACTTTGTTGACTGGATGTCATGAATTATATTTTTAAATGCGTCGCAATGTCACAGCAGACTGTTTCTTCAATCATGTTCTCAAAGATGTTAAGTTACCGGTTGCGTTTATTCCCCGCAGTAATAACTAATTCTATATTTTAGACGTTTCATTCAGCTTCGCATTTTAGAATATCTTTATTTTAGAAGTTGGCTCGCTTTATCCTATTGGTGATATCGTAAATCTTTTCGAATTCGAAGGCCAAGTCGAACTATTTTCGAGAGGCCATTTCAAAAAGCAATTCTAAATTGAATATCTCGCAAAAATGGGAGGACCATGCAGAGAAATAATCATCCGAAGTGGCCTTACCATCAATTTATTGGAAATACCAGCCAACCTGAATAATTATATAAATTGCCCTTTGGTATTCCTACAATATTAGAGAGTCGTTCTATCATTTATCTTTCTAGAGTGAATACTTGCTTCTTTTTGAAGCCATAAAATTTATGACTATCGTTATTACGAACACGAAGTAAGGGAAAAGCATACTGTTTTGGGGAAGGATAAATGGCAAGGTGCTTCTATGGTTTTAAAAGCTTTTCACCATGTTTTTGATATTCCAGCTAAAACACTGTTTGTTAGGCCCCCCAATAGCGTTGAATCTTATTTCTGTCTGCCAGCTCGTGGTAGCATTTATGTAGCAACCTGATGTTGTGGTATCATTAGTTTGGTTTCATTGTGTATGATTACCATTTCGATATTTTGTGAAAAATGAGAAGTAACTTTGTGGTAAACAACAAAACTAACTAGTCAAAGCTACTCACTACCTTGCCCAAAAGTAGCTAGTTCCCGTTACAAGTTACTGAGTTCTAAAAGTAACAAAGTTACATCAAAAGTTACTAAAAAATTCTTGTAGCGAAGATAGTCACAGCACTGCATACGATGAAACAAAGTAGACTGAGTCGAAACCACAACGGATGCAATCTGATTGGTCAATGCCAAAATCTTCTTACGGCAGAATATAAAAAGTTGAACCCGACCCGAAAGCTTCTTACGGTTAAACAAGTTTATCCACATTTAACGCACTTTTTTAGTGCTAACAAATACTACTCTTCAAGTGCGACAGCAAGTCTGGTTGTCCATGATCTGACCGACCCTGGTGCATGACTTCTCTTTTGTGCAATATTGTTCAAAAACATTGCCATTGCTTCAGGGCTGCAACTTTGGCATTTGGAGCATTTTGATGTTTGTAGAGCTCTAGCATACACTGCAAAATTGCAATTCTATCAGACGTACGGTCATTGAATGATGCTATTTTGCAAGACAGTCTAGTCATGTGATAACTGTTAAGCATACAATAACTTTGAACTATAATACCTGCTCTGCTGGATTGGGTGTGAGCTCTTGGTTGCGCTTTAGCAATGCCTAGTACAGAATCAAGGCATCAGACAATAAAACAATAATCATCAGAAACATGCGGCTGAAAGATTCCAATGCACACAAACACAACACTTTGCATTACACCCCATGCATCAAACACTTCTCAAATAGTTGATTAATAGGTGGTTAAAACTCCTTAAATCAGTCCAGCTCCAATACCTAGTGACTTTCAAGTCCTAAAACACATCTTGACCATATCTATTACTTGCCACACACTTTGCATTGGAAATAATGGTAGACAAGAAGGAAAACAAACGTATATCAAACATAAACATCATTGTATTAAGGACGGCAATGAGCATTACTGGCACAAAAGATTTCCTCACAATAGTTGTGAACGCACCTGGCTTACTTGAGGCTCTTCCGGATCGTTAACAGTCTTGCCAACATGTGGTTCAAGCTTAAGAAGTCAAAGAAATATGAATGAAAGAGATACACAACATGCAATGTCTTTCTTGCACACATTGCAAAGATCAAGGCACATCCTAACAATACACATAATTAACAAGCCTATTCATAATCGCAATAATTTGCAAACACCTCTGCACTCCACAGCACATCGCATCGACAATCACACTTGCAATCCAAATTTGTAAATATGAAATTTGCAGATGCACACACAACCAAAATGTTGCTGGATGATGTCATAAATAAGGGACTGCATGTTATTTACATAGGAGAATCACAGGTTCCCTTTGTCATTTACCTGTGCTTCATCAAACACTTCGTGGGTGACATGGTACTTGGGTGGGAATGAACGCCGCCTAGGAGGCCCATGCATAGAAGGATAAGGACGGCCGCCTCTAACAGAACCTCTAAATCCTCTGCCTCCTCTCGTTGCCCTAAAGAGAACACACAATGTCATGACTCACATTCTCAGCTTATTACAGTGTACACCGCTTAAATCAAAGCCTTTGGCACAAGTGCAATTAAAAATGCAATGCATTACAAAATGAGGAATTCCTACAAGCTTGAATAAAAATGGTTTTAGCATAATTCAATTTGCGTCCAAGTGATGCTACGGCAGCCTAAAAGAATGGTGAATGTATGACTTACATAATAATGTGACACAACTTTGCATCTACACCGTGAATTAATAATTGTCAATTTCTAGCAACAACAGCATACACTAACAATTTATACAGCTGGCAGCTCCTTAAATGCAAGCCATTTGACAAATAGAACTGATCGACTCTTATAGGCTAAATGAAAAGGACTATTGATCTATTGTAATGGTAGCTGTATGTTTGCTTCACAAAAGAGACCCAATAGTCAAAGCTTTGTTTCCATCTGGGTAACTTGAAAACTATGTAACAGGAAGGCCCACAGCAAACATATGTGCTGACTCTGATGCAAAATGACACGTCAGGTGAACATGTCAAACCCTGCAGACACTGTTTTCGCAGTAACCATTGACTGTGGAGATTGTCCGTCGAAAATGAACTGTCGCGCTTATTATTTTAATAAAGTATAATGTATTGGTAAACTTCAAATTACACTATTAGGCCTACATTTTAGCAAGTAGTTTGTTTTTTAAAGTATAGATATAGATATACAGTAACATTAGTTTTTACTCAATTTTAGTTAATTACTAGTTCATATTTACTTCGTTGTATTGCAAGTGATTTGAGTGTTGTGAGGGCCCTGAGTGAGAGAAGTCACTGACTTATCCGGTGCCCCTCAGAAAATAAAGATTATGATGATGATGATGATGATGATGATGATGAGATTGCAAGGCCGAATATCAAACTTCTCGAGAATGGAAATCTTGACATCTAGAGTGGCTGTAGTAAATGTGTCTTTTATTTATGAGGTTAGGGTCAGTGTGATATAATTGCAGCTCACACAGTAACATGTTTTGCTCACGAGTAAATGGATACATCGACTGATGAAATCATCTTCAGAATGGCTTGTGCAAGTTGTCTACAAGTATTTAGGAAAGGAAGTGAACTTGTGACATTTTTACTAAAGATAGCGAAATCTTGTTTGTCTGTCCGTCTGAAACCGAATGCGAAATCAAACAATGGAAAACTTAAGAAAAGTTATAGACTGAGAGCCCACATAATTTATTCATGTGATGGAGGTCACAAGCTCCAGTGCCAATCTGCCTTGGAATTCCTTCCAACAAATACGAAAATCGGTTGCTGGCAAAAAAATCAGTAACAATGACCCGTAAAAAGTGCCCCAAAGTGCTCAAAATTATGAATTTATTCATTTCAAGCAATTAAAACACAATTTTTCAAGAAAATTGTCTTTTATTATACACTAATCATCGATTGAAGCTTGACAGTAGTTTTTGCCGCAACTGACCCTCAGCCAGCTGCCCCCAAAGGGTCAAATTATTACTGTTAATCACGTGAAGGCGAACACAAATGAAATTGACATAGACTGATTCAATTAGTAAGGATTTAATAATGCCAGTGGTTTTATCTGCAACATAGGCATTCCAAGCTGCGACGAAACGAAGAGCCAAAAGGAAATTGTAGCACCTTTGCACCGCCCTATTTGACAAGATTTACATAATCATGATCATATTGCAATGCGGTTGACATGTAACATGATACAACACATGTACTCTTTATCACGTGATCGAAGTGAACATATTTTCTTTATTTGAAGCATGAACGATGCCCTCGGTTTACGAGATGAAATAGTTGCTTACATGAGGTGAAGTTACTTAGGATGTTTTTATTTCGGTTTGCTCCTCCTACGATCGATTTGTACCATTAAAGTTGACACGGATGGCATGGTAAGCCGTGAATTATTGTTTGGTGTTTTGACCGCACATTGTCGAGTTGCAGTAAACCAATTCAAGTATACATTTAGAAAAGAATGGTCTGAGAAAGTCTATTTCTATACCGTAAAGTTAACTCTCTACAAATTTAACGGAAATATTCCGCAAATGGTGGACCGTTCCCGTGAAATCATTTGATGGGTTGAAATAGAAAGACAACATTTTTGTTTGGGGTTGACTGCAGATACTTTCCTCAATCGTTTACGATCTTTCAGGGGCCGTGAAAACATAAATTATCAAACATAGTGTGACAGTTACTTCTTGTTGGCTAGAAAAGTAGGCCTATGTAGCGCAATGCTACAGAGACTCAACGATGAAGAAATTCTATCCGCTTGGATGAAAATTTCTGCATATCTCAGATTAATTCAAGAATTCCGCCTTCTCGGCCTCACAGGTGGTTTGAGACCTTACAACTTAGCCTTCGATGTCATAATGTTAGTCTTTTCTGTTTTGCTGAGCCATGATAATTTGATTATCGCCTGAGAATTATGACTACGCATTGCTTTCACAGGATGACGGAAATTGCTTAATTTGCAATAAAGGCAAAGGTGCGGAAAAATTGAAGAAATTTAAAGATAGCAATTGGCAAGCAGTAAGGAAAGCGGCTCACAGTACGGAATATTCCAAAAAGGACAAATATGGCTCTGCAACCAAAAAATACCACCAATTCAGATGACACAAGTACTGTGCATTTCCATTAATTATGCACTAGTGCATTGTATGCTGTTAAGAAAAGAACAGCCGATGCAGCAAGTTTGTATAATGATATAAATTAGATTTGTTCATTGTTATTTACATATAATTACGGGTCTTCTAAACAAACAAGCAATTTTGCTTACGGAATGACTCTATCATATCGGTCAACTTAATTATCTATGTATTATTGATGTGTAATAGTACGTTACGATTTATGACTGATATGATGAAACAAACAAACAAACAAACAAACAAACAAACAAACAAACAAACAAACAAACAGTGCTGATTCCAGAACCGGCTGATTCCCAGATGCTTCCTCCCACAAAGGTTACTCGATCATCAAACCAACATACGAAAAAAGACTACAAAGTGTCCTTAAAATGTTTGCACTTTTTGTAATAGAGAACGCATACAGAAGAGGTCTGGGAAAGATGAGCTCCTGCATCAGTGCCTCACAACGAAAGTTAGCACCATAATGCTTAACACAGCAAGACTGAAAGGTAACGGAAAGATGGTTGCCATTGGGGAAGATTTGGTTGAGAAGGAGCCACCCCAAAAGCAGCCAGATCCTCAACCCTCCAATCACCAACAGCATAACATAGCATTCCAAGAAAGTGAGATTTTCATTTGTGAACAAGTGGTTGGAAACGATTGTCCAGTCCTGGATAAAGATTTACATCAGCTATATATAGATATAATATATATATACTCAGTTAGGTGGTGAAGAGAATTCTAGTGGACAGTCTTTGATAGAAAAGATTGTTCATTGCCTATCATATAAAGTAGTGGTGTATATAAAGTAGTAATTATCCTTGTTGGAGGCACAACTCCTTTTCGACAAGCGGTCTCCTATGGAGCAAGAAATAAGGAATGCAGCTCTAATTTCAAGAGGCGAAATATGCAAACTGAAGGCCACCAAGGTTCCAAAACCTACATCTATTACTATATTGAAAGAAAGCTCAGCCAATATTCCTCCAAATCTGTTGCTTTTTTTTCTGCGCGCTGTTCGGTGGGTTGCATCACTCTGAAGAGGCCAATGAGGCTCTTGAACGAAGATCCAATGCGAATGCCTCCGATGCTGTCTTGAGTTGCTCTTATGGTACAGTGAAACCGTGGAAAAACATTTTTATGCGACTTAATTTGAGCACTCTGACAGGGTCAAAGCAGCTGATGACAATCCTTAACTGATTTGGCTACTGCATAAGTTATGATGACGTCAAACGTTTAGAGACCGAAATGGCATACAGTTGTGCAGAAACGAACCACGAGACTCCAGCTGGCCTTTCCCTACAGGCCGATACAGGTAAATTAATGAGCTGTCATTTGGTTGATATACCAAACTTCAGCACTATGTACTATATATGCAGTATAATTTAAGTAACTAATGGTTTTCATGCTTTCCTACTTTCAGCGTGTGCATGGGATAAACTATGATGTCAATATGGTGACGCTGGACAGCAAAGGAAGGCTGCATGCAACTATTGGCATGTTATCAAACTTCGGTCAAAATCTTGACGTAGCAAATGACAGGTTTTCTGATAACGTTGTGGGGAGAGGTCGCAGATTCCTTTCAAAGTACATCTAAAGAGATTCCACAATTTTGTGGTGTGTTGAAAAGAGCGAAGTTTTCCTTGAAGGAGGCAGAAATGTATGCAAGGCTTGTGCAGCAGATCGATGTTGATCTTTCTGGTTGATTGAAAGCATATACTGTGAAAGAACTTCTCTCCATACAGGATACTATTCCAAACTTGTAACTGACAAGCTACCCTTGACAAAATTGGCTTACCTGGATCCTATTTCAGAACCGCCTACACAGAATCACGTACAATCATTCGTAAAGTGTCCTCCTTTATTTCAACGTTGCTAAATATGTTGGGAATTGGGACGTTGTTTTTGGAATATTCTGGGATCCAGGATGTAAGGAGCATGTCAACCGTTGCAACAATGCGAAGGCCACTTAAACGACATGTTCACGGACAAAACATAACTGCTGCACTGTCAAGTACAGGCCATTTCAAGGTAGGGTTGTTGTTCAGTGATATATCCGTTAGTGATTCATGATAGTTGCAGTTGTTGTCCACCTTGTATTTATTGTCAGAATGTAAGTGCAACCAAGTGTATCTTCTTCAAATTTGGTCAATCCATGCCAAGTCGCACAATATTGACCCTCACCCTCTCAGATTTTGATAAATTTGGTGGGCCAATACATATAATCAAGGAATGCCCCACTCTTTTTTCTCCTGATTTCAAATGTGCAAAACATGTCAGCAAACAACCAGCTGAACTGCTGTTAATGTTTGACAGTGGACCCACGAGAGCAAGATGAGGGGATTCCTAAAGAAATCTAACCCTCATTTTAATAATTTAGGTAAGAGTAAATGATTGCGAGAATTCGATTGCACATATTTTTATTACCATACAATGAAAAATAAAGGAGATATTGATACTTGTTTGCGAAAAATATGGTCAGCGCTGATTGGCTAAAAATCCTGACGTCACAACTATCGTTTGAAAGCGCGCAAAATAGAGTTCTCATCAGTCTTCGTTCGGTGCAGGAAAACAAGATTTCAGTTCGGCAAATCCCCACAGGTTTCGCCAAAGCCACGTCTACTAGCCTCCCAACAATCACTTTTGAGATGGCTTGTTATTACCTAGCAATATCTTGTGTCTATTTTTCTGCTGAAATGAGAGGAGTGACGACGACAAGGTGAGATGGACGACAGCTTTCATTTCTCATTTGACTTGCTTGTTCCAAAGTTCTTACTACGAAGATTGTCCTTTTCACTTCTTGATAAATCATGTTGTCATCTTGTACACCGATCAACTCGTGCAGGGTATGCTGATGATGCTTTTGGATACGTGGATTTGAAACGAGAGAGTGCTAATGGTGTTGTTCGTGCACGTATAACTCCAGAACACAGAGTTCGCGTTGAAGGGTATGTTACCATCACGTGCCATAAAGTGCTCTTGTGCAAATCCTTTTCTACAGTTTTATAGAATACCATTGCATTACTTATACTGTCTATTTTAGCTATAGAATGCAGTGCAAAGTTAATGAAACATAAGAAATTGTTGCCAAGGTAATGTGTTCAATCCATCAGCCTAATAACGATGATGCAAACTGTCCTTTGATTATCAGTGTTATGGAGGGTGCTTTATTGCTTCTAATAAGGCAAACTGCTATGACTGTGCAGCTAGCCAAAGGGGATGAAAGCATGCTGCTGCATTCTTGTTCTGGCTTCATCGACGGAGTGAGGAGAAGTCTCCAACAGATGTCACTTGCTATTGGAAGAAGTCAAAACTATCCAAGGTTTGGTTTCAAAAATGCAGTTGCATCTATATATTATAGCGATATTGTACAATCAAACCAGTTATTGATCAAGTTACAGGGCTCGAAATAACCAGGCGCCCAGGCGCTATTTGCCCCTGGCTCGTTCCGCTTAGCTCCTGCCTCGGAAGATTTGGCAGTGGCCCAGGCGCTAAATATGGCGCCTTGCCTTTTTCGAGTCAACAGTCAATATTGTAGGCCTACTTTTCAGTTGCAGTTCAAACAATTACATTTACTAAATGCCTTTTTTCCCACTGTCTCCTCTTAGTGACGAGCGTGGGCTAGCAATTCCGAGTAGAGCGCACCACGAGTTTTCCTCGAAGCGAACACGCGGTTTGTTTACACTTTGTTGCGTCGGCGCCATTCATGCGTTATCAATTTGACCCATCGAATTTCCGCGTTGTCCGGCACGAACAAAGACTGTTTGTTCAGTCACAAGACACCGGCGGCTCGCAAAGCATGTGTTTGCAACGCCATAAACAGCGCGAGCAGACCCGACGGAATCAGTTGGCCACTGCTCGCTTGTGGTGAACTCGACATGGCCAGTAACAGTCCAAGTAAGAAGACTGTGACACTCTTCAGCTTTGGATTTAGCAAAAAACGACAGAGTGAAAGTCAAGAGGGATCTTTGAGGCCAGAGAAAGTGACACCAACAACTGAGACGCAGCCGATCCCAGGTCCTTCTCATGACAACGAAGTGTCAAAACCTAGCAGCGTTTCAAGTCGAACAGATGCAAAGTGGAAGAAGGAATTTCTGTGGTTGCGATTCAGTGAAGTGGATGGACAGGCTTCAAACGTATTGTGTAAGAATTGTGCAAACCAGCCTGGTATCGTTGAAAGATTCATGCAGAAAGCAGGAAAGACAGCCAACGCCACGAGCTTTGTTGAAGGCACTGCTAACGTGAAGAAGACCAACATAGAAAGGCATGACAAATCAGAAGCCCACTTAAAAGCTAAACGTAAGGCAGTCTATAATCCAGCTTGTGTTTAATACCAAGTGAATAAATTAAGGAACTATGATGGGCATAAAATACTGTTCAGTTACCTTTGGTCTGAGTTGATAGCCTGTTAGCCTGTGATTTGTGCATTTAAGCAAGAGTAAAACAATAATCCTCTAGCTTACCATTTCAAGATCAAGAGCTAGCAGTAACGCATATGTTTCTTTCTTGTAGAAGCTGATGTGATGGCCACAGCTCCAATTGAAAACCGTCCATTTGAAAAAGGACTTATAAATATGGACAAAAGTATCTTCAAAAAATGTGTAAGCTGTTTGAAGTTGCCTTCTTTGTCATCAAAGAAGAAATGGCGTTTACAATGTATCCTAAACTGCTTGCCTTAGAAAAGCATCATGGAGTTGAGCTTGGAAATGCCTACTGTAACGACAAGGTTTGTCGGGATTTCCTTGCTGCTATTGCTGCCAGTGTATCCAGGAAGAGACGGCCTTGCTACTCTCTGCAACGGACACCCCCCCTTACCATTCTGTCTTCTTCGACGGGTCAACTGACTGGACCTGCAAAGAACGGGAGTTAATTTATGTTAAAATTATGGATCAAGGTGTTCCAACGATGAAGTTACTTGGCCTTGTGGAGGTTGAAAATGCCACAGCAGACGGGGTAAAGCAGGCCATTGAAGATACCTACAAGGAATCCTTGAAGGAAAACTATAGCGACTGGCTAAGCCTTGGTCTGATTGGAGGTGGTGCAGGTAGCGCAGCAGTAAATTTTGGATGCAGAAAAGGTGTGTTGACACAGCTACAGCATGAATGTCCCTGGCTCATCACAACTCACTGAGTTGCACATCGTCTGGAGTTGGCTGTGAAGGATTCATTAAAAGACACTTTCCTTGATACTATCAGTGATAAAATGGTAGCCCTTTACTTCCACTACAAAAAGAGCTGAAAGCGCTACAGAGAGTTGAATTATGTGGCAGAGGCTTTTGATGGGCATGCCAAAAATCTTCCTTTTGTATCAGGAACCCGATGGATGGGGCACCATCAGCATGCCTTGGGAGTGCTGATCCACAATTTCAGTCTCGAGGACTGGGTTTTGCATTGTGGCAGCCACAGCCCGATATGACATGGCGCCTCCTCCAATGTGGCTCTCGATTTCTTACCGAGACAGAGTCCCGC
>OFHS01005640.1:0-11425 GCA_900245855.1 Calvadosia cruxmelitensis
CATCTATTTATCCACTGTGTAATTCGCCTCCTTTTTAGCAAACAGTTGTATAATCCATAACTGTTGAGCAGAGGTGGTGGCCCATTGTACGATCAACCTAAATCCCATCGCCTTTTCACCCTGTCTACGGACCAGACTATGGCGTAAATAAATATGTTATATGCACTCATATGCAGTTCTTAGATACGTTAACAAAGTTATTAATATCTAGAAGACTAATCCATCTCTCTGTCTCTGTAACCATTGTTACAATTAAACATCCTATTGATGTAACGCAGATCTATCGTTTTAAGTGCTTTTGACCATGGATTGCTTTAATCATTTGGATTCATTATCTTTTATCGTAGCATTGGATTCCAGGATTTATTATTGTTTCAGATGACCTTTTATGTCGTTATAATTATAGCATACTGGTAGATCTAAGCATGTGACATCTATATTATTTAGATTCAGTCAATTGCGTATTTCTTGCTACCGTAAATCAGCCACGTCGTCCTATTTGCTATTTAGTTGAAGTCCTTAAAGAGCTGTAAACTACTATCTTAACTAAATGAATAGGAAAGTCACCTGCTTTCAAATGTCAATATTGTTTCTTCTCCATCATGGCTTCGTGAGTTAAGTATTCCTTCATCTGAAGTAAAAAGAAAGGTTTTGAAATAGAGGTTGAAAGAATGCAATGCAAGTCAGATAGTTATCTACAACCAAAATGACAAAATGTAAATGTAAATTGAGAGGCTGCAGAAAATTCAATTAACAAACTGCACGGGATTACAGAGTAGATTATTAGTACGTGGTTATGTCGCGAGATACCTGGTGGTAGAATCAAATTGTGATAGCTTCCGCGATAAATAATTATGATTTATGATAAAATTCAACAGAACATGTGAGCTACTCAATTCAGGATCCCCAATTCACCAAGAACAGTTCACGTGCATTGTTGGGTTCAACTGAATTGATCATCCTTGCATGTGCAGACGTCTTGGCTACCAGAAAATAATTGGTTATGGTACAAACTCGGAGCGACATGTCTGAAAGCGAGGTTCCCACGATGCAGCTGGACAGTAATTTTCTACCAATTACTTGTATGGACAATAGTTCTGAATAGATTTATTGTTCTTCGTCGGAAACTGGATTCATCAGACGCGCAGACCGGGAGGCATAGGGCACGTTATTAATGTTATTAATTATTATTGTTGTATTAATTCAAGCAAGGCCTGTCTATTGTAAGCAATCCGCAATGAAATTCAATTGACTTGATAACACGATAGTGTATTCCATTTTGTTTTACTGCGCCGTGGTATACCCTGGTGAAAGTAGAATAATCGTCTCTATTCGGAAATTTTTGGGCTTCAAATTTGTTCGGAGTTTATGTAGCGCTGAATCCGATAACCAAACGATAAGACGCCATTTCAAGCGAATAAAACGGGGGAAACTCACAATGTAAGAGAAAATGCTTCCATATATCGGGAAGACTTATCAATGACAGAAAATGACCAAACATCATGCTATGTGTGTACAAAAAAGCGTCAAAGTTGTTGGAATTACTATACTTCCAAGACACAAATGTCCATTATGTTGGTACACGGGCACTGCCTATAGTTAACACTGCTAGGGTAAAATCAAGTAGCACGAAATATTGAGATTGCTGCTACTCACCTTTCATTTCGCCATCTTATCGAGGATCTTGTCTTTCCGATTCTTTTTGACAAAGACGATTGCATCTCTTCAATCACCATAAGCGAGATAATATGCCATCTACTATGTACCTTGTTCGGTATTCCCGCTTGCTCAGCCGTAAACTCGATATGTGTTTAGATTCATTTGCTTGCGAGCGAAAACTGAAATAGTAGGTCCTTGCTTGGCTTGAAAATAGAGAACCGTACAAAGCCTATTGTGTAGATATTATCGTTACGAGGTAATATCCCCGATTTGATTCATGTTCTAATTACCTGACACAATAGGTAACGACACTGCTTCCTTGTTATTGAACTGCTTCTTTATTTTGCAGCAGAGACGACCGCGTGTGTAACTACACCCTTTGTCTCGCTGCATATTTGCATATTTGTCCCAAGAGCATTGCGTAAGAAATTTGATCGCTCTGCCCTGAGCACCCGAGACAGATTTTCCTTTAAAAATCATAGACGATGTAGGCCTAGCAAGAAGTTCTTGAGGTAAAGATAGAAGAAAATTTGTGGCAGAAGGATTGAAAGTCCCCTTCAAACGTTCCTCATTCGGAGCATGAACGAGAGACCACGTGTTTATTCACTCGCTGCAGCTCTACTTGCCTTCCGATCTATTTCGGATACGTGCAGTGCTTCATGGGAAAGCACTAATCACAAAGCATGTGCCCGGAAAACACGGCAAAATCCTGTCAAAGTAAAGAGGAAAGAATCTCCGCTTCCAAGCCCCAAATTAAAAATCCGCCCCGTCTGTCTCCTCAGCATCGTGCACAGATTAATTCCACGAATTCTGAACGCTGGCAATCGTTCGTAGCTACCCAAATGGTGTTTGGTAGGAGCCCCTTCCGCGGCCCGACTACGTCCCACGCCGTACTTCGCCGTCAGTGGCATTGACCCGGCTTTGGAACGACACACACTGCTGTATTAATAATATAGAAGTTTTTGCACAGTATGAAACGACAAAGTACTCACTGCAAGGGCACCATCTTAAACTTAGACCTCTCACACTTTGCAAATTGGATTATGTGAAACACCAATTTTCGAACCGCGTCATCCCTTGGTGGAATTCTTTACCAGAGGACTCTGTTGCATCAACGTCAATCCAAGCTTTTAAGTGTTCGCTTCTAAATAATTGACTTGTCACATAACTGTATTGTATATTAATTGCGCTCGAGCGTCTCACAATGGCTGTGTGTAAGCGGAAGTCATGCTTCCCTATATCTGCCTGTCAATATTTTTGCCAAATAAACATACATACATACATACATACATACATACATACATACATACATACATACAAGTACAATAATATCTTCAATAAGAAAATACTTCTAAAATTACAACTAATTTACGATGATAATAATTTATTGTATGCCGACATGCATAATTGGGTCTTTTTAATTGGGATTTAAAGAATGAATTCCTTTTTGCAACGTTCTCGATTACAATCCATTGCTGCATTGTCCTCGTATTCCCAAGACGTCACTGAAATTGAATGATGGATTTGTCGTAAACAATATTTTTTGCACGAGTTTGATTTTCTTCGTGAAGTTTTTCTTCTTTTCTTCATGAATTGCAAATTTCAATTATAGCAAGGAAAATAGCTTCAAGGAAATGAAAATTGTGTTCAGTTTTTTTCGTTTATTTAGGTCGACAATTTGTCGGCTGAAGTTCAGCCAGTTTGACACCATTTTCAATCAGAATTGCTTTGAAGAAATCAATTTCTCTTTTCTTGTATTCCTTAGAATTAAATCCTATTATTCTATATTGTCTCACATAAATCGGTAGACTTGAAAGATTGGCTGTCATTGCTCTACAATTTTCTCAGCGTTAGCCGTTTAATGCTTCTCTTTGCTGGTGGACTTCCAAGAAGGCTTGACGTGGAACATAAATATTCTCGAGGTTTGTTTGTACACAAAAGGAACAAGAGCGAAAATATAACCCTTTCGCTTCCAATGTTGTAAACAGAACAGCTAACGAATTATCAAATACGCAAATCCTTGCATGGGATCGTGCTGTATTTTACTAATTCATTTGGGTTAACGATGTAGGAATATTGTTTGCTCACTGCAACGCATTTGCAAACGCATGATAGCTTTTTATTTTATAGTTTCACAGAATGGCTTATTCAAAGTTCACCTCTGTTATTTTGGTTACGTTTTTGTTGTCGTCTGCAACATCTCGTCCAGCACAAGGTAAGAAATCCTCAGCATTTTTTTCTCGCACAATATAAGCAAAAACAGTGATTCCCTCCAATACAATACCGTTTTATATCGCTTCTTTATTCAGAACAGAACTCCGAGATTGTCACTCCAGAGCGAATTAATTCGGATCGACACAGGAGGGATTTGTCAACGGCAATTCGCGTAAGTATAAGATATTGAAATGATGGATTTTGTGTGCAGCCACAAGAAGGAATATTTTGAAAAGTAGAACCTTCATAGGTTCGATGGGAATAATTGTGAAATATTTTGTGCGTAAATTTTAAACAGAATTAATCATAAATTACATCACACGTACGCAACTCCGATTTCAACAAAGACGGTACGTTGCTATAAAAGCTTTGATCGTACTGTTTGTAGCACCAGGCAGTCTTTTTTTTTAATATGAATTAAGAATAGCTGTACTTTAGTTCTCCCGCCCTTAGTACCGTCAATCAGAGACACGCCCGATGCTTTTATTAGTAAAACAATACAGAGGGGCCAGTAATAGACCATCTTATTGTTTAGTCGGCTTCTTGGGGGATCTCTGTTCACGAATGAGGGATTGGTTGACACAACGCAAAGATCACGAGTTTGACAGGAAAATGATACCCTTTTGCGAAGCTGATAATATTTCCCCGCTCCAAAGGATGTTCTACAACCTTGGAAAATAAACGTTAACATCTGAATCTTTTCGAAAATCTTTCCCTGCTATATATTTGCATGCAACCACATTGCGACACGTTTCTTTATTTCGCGTCAGAGAAAGCGGCGCAGCTTAACGTAAGACTATGTATGAAAAGCCGATTTGTAGTAGTTCCTTGTCTTTTTGGCGTAGTCTATATTGTCGATCTAAGATAATGGATGCTAGAAGAATGGTGCTCGATTATTGTGAGAACATGGTCAGGCAGCCAAGCTCAGAACATATCTAACTATTACCTGAAGCTCGAGAAATATCATAAATTCAGGGTTGCCCTAAAATAATCTTGTTGAGCAGCACAGTTAATCCGATCCGCCATGCGCAGTCCCATTGCATTTTGGTATGTAAGTGAGTTGACCTCTGCCACAGTTGAAGACGCCAGGAAATTGTTTTGTTTGAAACGCAATCAGCCGTACTCTGGTCAATGATGGTCAATTTCAATCATTGTTCTTGGCTGTCAAAGTAGTAGATTTCAGTTCAAAGCCACGTGTCTAAAAGCATTTGTATCCCGTCAATCGTTGGGACTGCGCTCGGTCCATTTTGATGAATCAAACGTACAATCCCATAAAATATATATATCTTATAATTAAATGTTCAAGTATCCGGCAGACACATCATGTTACACGTTTGACACTAGAGGCTCTACAGTTTATTCTCAAAATTATTTTATTTAAATACAAATATAAATAAAAAACACTAATACTCTGTCCCATGGGATGACATCACTAAATTGCTTTGTTTGATATGCAGTCAACCGTACTCTTTTCTATGATCGATTTCAAAGATTGTTCTTGGCTGTCAAAATCATCGCTTTCAACTCAAAATCACGTGACTGTATAATAGCTTTAATCCCATAATGCATCAGGACTGCACTTGGCCAATTTGGTGCTTTCATGAGAAAAGAACATTTCGACATCTGTTGACTTGGTTGTAGATGATTTTGAATTGACTTTTAAATGTAGAAGTCCCGCCGAACATAAAATACGTGCAGAGAGGGAAACAATAAACCACTGCAAGCTTTAATCATTAAAACGGATAAATAACCCTGGTCTAATTTATTAAAATAGCCCAGAGAACTTCCTTGATTGCACAGAGGGTGCAGTAAGAACCACGTCTGGTACAGTTCGACCTCCAGCAGACTGTTAGACGTCGAGACCTTCGCCAGTTTGTCAAACACTGAAGCTGCTTTTCTTTCCTTTTTTTTCGTCACTTTTCTTTCAATTCTCAAATATTTACATCACAGTAAAATATGTAAAACAATCTCGAAACAAATTAGATGTATTTAGAAAAAACAATTAGAGATTTTCCGTAGCATAAAAAATAATAAGAATAAAAATAAGAGTAAAAAACCCTGGTTCCTTCTTGGTCAATAACTTTTGACCTGGAGCAAAATCAATCTAAAATATGACTATGAAGCTTGGCTTGGGTCAACCTATTTATCATTTTTGCCTTCAAAGTGATTGGATGCCATCAGATGTCCCATGTTGATCTGCTATCTGTCCACTAACAAACAGTAGATCTATTGATCAAACGGTTTCAAATCAATGCCCAAACTCCGTTAAGTTCTCCGTGATCAGTGGATCAGTTTAACTACCCGATTATAATGTATATCTATATTAGGTTTTATGTCATTTACGTGCTATGATCAACTTCTGTTATCTTAAAAATTACTCCAGTTGAGAAAGATTCACTGGATTCTGCCATTCCAAGATGACGCCAGATTATTAAAAAAATATGCAAAATTATAGGAACAAAAATTACAATAGTATAGCAGGAAAATGTTTACTGCCTTGAGTATTCCTTCTACCTGACAATGGAGTTTTACGGCAGGTGATGGCATGAAATAATTGCACATAAAAGCATCGTATTCAATGTAGGATAAAATATTAATAATTATTTGCCCTTTCAGGATGGCCACGAAGACGAAGTTATCTATCGCGTCGAAGGTTTTGGAAGAGTATTCATCTTGGAATTAAAACGGAATAAGTACGACACTCTTATCCCAGCTCTGTTAGAATCAACCATTATCAACAACTTTTCTTTTTTTTAGAATTAGATATCTTTATTTCTTTCAAACTCTCTCAAATTACAAAATGAATTCAATCACTTAGAAAATACATATTTAAACTAAAAACTAATTAGCATGCTAAAAATGTAACTACCTAAAATACTAAATATTAACTATTTACCCTCTTCATATCACGATCCGTTATTATCACGATAACCAAAGTTATTTCAACGAAGTTGCACTGAAATACAGCACGTGGCAGCATATCCACTGAAAAATATTTTCTAGACAAGAATATTTTCTTGTTTCAAGTATCAATTTTCTTAAAATCATAGACTTGATCGGTGAAAAAACCATAGCAATATTCATATTTGGCTTAGTAATTTATTGCTTACAGCGTGGACAAGTATTTGTTTACTAGATTTAAGAACAATATTCCTTGAAATGAGAAATTTTGTTTTAACATTGGAATACTATTTTTGCAGTGTGCAGTAGGTGGTTGAAAATTATGGTGGTATATCGGATTCGGTATCATATCGGATCGGATCACAGATATCGGATCGAGTATCTAATTATTATAATTATGCACTGTTTACCATAATTCTATCGTTAACTTTATGATGGATTATTCTGTGTTGAAGGGATTTCCACACGCCCACCATTCTACTCAAGCGATTTTCTGAAGATGGAGAACCTATCGTTGAAAATGTAAGTCAAGAAGCCGTTTGAATCGCTAAGATATATCATTAACAAGAAATACAAGTCATTTAATGATCGTAGTATTCCCTAAAACAAATTTACGTGTTATTCATTTTCTTGTAGCTAATTATTTTCGTTAGGAAAATTATTGCGTTGTTTCGTAAATGCGTAGTGCTTTATTCAAAGAGTGTATCATTTGAATAGTTTGTAGTTACAAGTAAAATTTATTTTCTTTCACAAGGGAAAAGTTACCATTCAAACTTAGCTTGAGCAGTTTACTGGACACTTTTCAGGAAAATAAGCTAGGTTACATTTTTCTAAGTTAACGTACGAGAATGTGTCATGATATTAGGTTGATTATCATGAGTGAATTTTAAACAAAACGTTTAAAAATTTACTCGCTTATACTTTGAAAAGTTTTAGCTAGTTATGGCAATTATTACTGGAACAAGAAATGTTTCAGGTAGGTAATTATTCTACAGCTCTGGCCAGTGCATGGCGTTGTCACTGAATATGAGGTTCAGAACAGCCCAACTTTTTTCTTTGAACTGCACTCAAACTTTAATAAGTTACAAGATCACCGAAACGGAAACTATGTACAGACAGCCAAATCAAACTCATTCAGGGTCTGCCAAAATCATCAGAGTATTTTGATCGGTCCTTGAAAGTCATGTTATTTTCCACGGTTCCTGGAACCACTTATTCGCAAGAACTTTCTCAGAAACGGATAATTGCTTGGAGTATAATTTTTGTTTATTCCCGAAGTTTGAACTCATGATTCAAAGCTGTGCTTGACTCGAGAGGATTTGATGGAATAGCGGGAATTTAGTCAGGCAACAAACATTCATAGGTTTGAGGGAAATAATTGTGTAATATTTGAACGTAAATTTTAATAAGTCGAAGACATTTGAATTGAATGTGGGCTCAAGTTAAGATTTCAAAAGCAAAGCAGGTAATTTATATCCTTTTTGCTTCCTAGAATCTTTGATTTGAATTTAGACCAGATACAGAGCACATAATATTCATCGCTATTCAATATATTTATTTTTTCCACATGAATCACCTTCTTTAAATTGAAAATCCGGGGAAATAATTTACAATAAATAAATGAAAATTGATACTTTATCTGATAAACTTGTCTGGAATTATCTACAAATTATTCAATTACATTATCTGAACGTGAAACTGTTTTTAAATTATATTTTTAAATTTCAGCACAAGCCAAACAGCTGTTATTTTCACGGGAAGATACGTGGCGAGGAAGGATCAAATGTCTTGATTAGCACTTATAAGGACCGACTGAGGTAAGACCAACAATAATATTTTTAATATTTTGTAGTTCTCAAATCTCACATACATTCTATGAAGATCTCAGGGAGGGGGTAAGGCAATTTATTGCATTTTCTACACATTTTGAAGTGTGATTATAAAGCCTCACCCCTTGTCCCCCTTAAATCTGTTCCTGATGTGGGGCATTGCATCTCAGCAGATCATTGCAGAGAAACATTAATTGATCACGGCAATACCAGTCATTTCTAGAGCTGGGATCATCCTGCGTGTTTACTGTTTTCTACAAAAACGTGCTTAAAAGGGTGTAAATAACCCAACTCGACTGACGCAAAAGGATTTGACCGTGAAAAACCAATGATCAGCCTAGTTGAAGGCAGTGGTACTCGTAAGCTTACATGCAGATAATTTTTTTGTTTCCATTCCAGACGAGGGTAGTGCCCAGGTAGGTGTTGTATCAATCGCTTGGATGGACAAATTAAAATAAGTTTCCATCAATCAAAAATACCTTAATTGAACAGCTTGGGTACAAAACGTCAGACCTAAAATATACCTCGAAAACTTTAATTAAGTCGCTTTGTTTTGATTGATCAAAACCTATTTCAATTTATTCACATAATTAGAATAAATTTGCATCTCATTAAGTGCGTTGCTGCATATTTAACTACTATTTCTGCTTGTTTTAATTATATTATCATTATATCCTATATTTTACTCTATTTAACATGCGTTAATCTGTTTATAATTCTGTCAAATATGCCTTGTAAATGAAACCAGGTCCTTAATTATGTGTCCAAGTTGAATACAAATTTAAATAAAGTGATGGATGAAGATCCCAATTTGAATTTTTGTAGAGGTCTTATTGAGAATGGCAAAGAGGTGTATCACATTGAACCAAACGAAGAAAAACAGGTGAATACATTAATTAATATTTTACTTATTCAACGTTAATTGTCAGTTGATGCCTATCATTCTAATCATCTCATTTGATTTAAGAGCCGATTAACTCCAAGAAATTACCCTGCATATAAATATGTGTTATCGTTTGATTGGAAATTAGATTGATTGTGAGCTACCTTAAGAGCTGGTCGTGTTTTGCTATGTGCTTGTGTCACGACAGTCAAACCTGTCGTATCATTGTTTTTAAGATTAATTTATTATGATTTTGTTTTATTTATTTATTTATGCTAGGGTTTTGTTTGTTTGCATTATTCATCATTTGTTTGTTACAAGTTAACGTGTTTTATTTGTTTGGATAGATGAGTTGATGTTATAAAATTGAGGCAAATGCGATGGAGGGTAGCCGAAGACTCGAGAGTACAGGTTCTGGGAGAATGATGTTACATTTATAGTGAATGATGGAGGCAGCTGATTGGCAGTCTGAGACCCCACGTAAATGCTTGATGAGACCACCACAGTAATATCATTTACCAATTTTATATGCGTCAATTAAATGTACGAGCTCGAAGTGAGCGTGGCGTTAATGTTAGGAGGTCAGTTATAGGTGTACAACATGCATTGTGCACTGCTAACAGGAAAACCTGTCATCACCAACCCACTGCCAAGCACCATTACGCTGGCAAGCAACTGAGATAGCATAACTAATAGTGGGGTCGCTTAGTGATATTTTTGTTACAAGTCGAACAAAAGCACCAAAATTTGAAGAAAATATATTTGGAACATGCTGAGTTCGAAAATGGTCGGCTCCGAAAATATTCCAACCGGAAGTGCTATTTTTAGCAATATGCAAATTTTCCTGTGGCCTACAAGCGGATGACGTCATCGATGTAGTACAAATAGCCACCAAACTGTTGAAATCTACTCCAAAAGAACTTTATGCAACATTAAAAATATATGCTCCGACAAATGGTATAGAAATCGTAGCACTCTACAATGATTGACACGTGCAAGAGCATAGTTCAATGTAGTTTAATCCAGCCTTTGCACATTTGCAAGCCACGCAACCTTTTGCTGACTTGCAAGCGCACGGAATGAGCTGACTGCAGGCTTGCACTGCTGGAGGAATTGTCATCCAAAGTGGTACCCATTTGTTATCAGTGAATTTCCATCCCCATTTTCCTGGGGAGGGGACAGACTGTGCCGAGACAAGAGCAAGGGACCAGATGCTGATTTGGTAAATCGCTCTTCGCAAATGTTGGAGCAGGGCATCTTAAAATTAAAAAAAATGAAGAATATATTTTATAAGCTTTGAAATTCGTCTTGATACAGGACTGAACCAAGCGGAAGTGTCTGAGAACAAAGCAAGTAACCTGAATTGGGGGCAGATTTGCCAGATTCTTGTCTTTTTTTACTGAACAAATGCAGTCTTGTCTCGTTGACGGATTCCGAGTTGCTAGAGCGATCGTACAGCGCGATAACAAAGCGCTCTATCAGCTCTAAGCATTGTCTTGGTAGCATAACGTCAAATTGATCGTTCGCTATTGCCATGAAGGCTTCGTTGACATCCGGATTTGCTTTCCATGCTTCCCAGGTATTTGCCTTGCCTTTTCCGAAGAATGCAGACGTAGTGTCGGAATCAATTTCTGCTCCCGAATGCTACCCATATACGTGCATTGCAAGCCACGGCTGGCGTTGGGAACCTGTGTCATCTGTGTGTGATTGCTTTCTCTGTTTGGAAAAAATGCTGTAGCAATATTTTTGTGTGACTGAAGCAGAAAATGTCCATGTGCTATACATACCAATTATTCCTCTGGTGGATTTAAAAACTGAGGTGTTAAATTGTCGCATAGTGGTTTACTCGCTTTTCTGGAGAGTAGTCAAATTGTAAAATGGGATCGCACATCTCAATGCGGTGAGGCATGCAAGTGATCGCTCATGGCTATTTTGAAAA
>OFHS01005642.1:0-11424 GCA_900245855.1 Calvadosia cruxmelitensis
CTGCCAACGAGGTGGCATATTCTGACTGCGATGATGAAGATGATGATGATGGTGTTTCTGTAGAGGGTGAGCTTGATCCCCCATCTGCTCCTGTTTTAGCAGCCGATCCGCCTGTCCTCCTGGACCGACCAGTCCCTGAACACCGACTGCCGTTGCGTTTTAATGACTTTGAAATGGATGTTTACTGGAGTTCGTTGCGATCGAATTAGTAGTTTTATGCTGTTTTATTTTAATTTTATTTTGTACTGTATGTAGCGCTCTTATTGATTTAGAAATCAAGGGGGCATGTAACGCCCGATCGAGGCTCGTTAATACGAGGCCAGTGATGTGAAGGGAAGGTTGACGGAAATAGAGTTTAGTTCGCATGTGACTTGAAGCGTGGTGCTACTGTTGTGTCTGTTACATCTGTGAAGCTAAAGACTGGAGTAGTAGCATAAAACAACAACACCGATAAACCAAAAGATAGTAATTACAGTGAAACCTGTCTATAACGGTCACCTCTGGGACCTCAGAAAAATGACCTTTATAGACAGGTGACCTTTCTGTCCAGGTTGATTTCTATAGAAAGTATCTTTTTTGGGTTATGACGAGTGTCCTCTGTACACATGTGGCTGCTCTATAGAGGTGGCCGCTAATGCAGGTTTGATTGTATTTCAATGACCCAGCAAACGGCAGATCAATGAGATGAGTAGCACAATAATTATAGTCTACTGTTACATTCAGTAAATACATTGAAGATACAATGTGTAGAGTTGTTATATAATTTTTCAGGCCATAGGTAAAGTTAATTAATCAATCAATAGGTATAATTAATCAATCAATAGGTCACGACTCACCATCTCCAATGTTCTATGGTTTTGTAATAATGACATCATATTTTTATTAGCTAATCTGTTGATACTTACGCTCTTACTGCACCACTCCTTAAGTTGATTTTATCAGTGATGTACTGTAGCATCTGTAGAAGAGACAAATGAATGAACTTCAATTGAGAATTTGCCAAAAAGAAACTGCATCATGACTGATAAGTTGCACATTAGAGATTATGCCATGTCTTCAGAATTTCATTGAATGCTAGTATCGCATCGTGTATGAGTAACACAATCATGCTGCAACCTGTTGATTTCATTGAATATTAGTAGGCCTATAGAGAGCAACCTCATAAACTAAGATCTGGCTAAAAGAGATCAATTGTCCACTTCATTGTATTGTTTATCTCTTACTTCATTCATTAAACATCACACTGTGTAATCATGTATTTTATCCTATCAGAGTAGATTATACTGCAATGTTGTGTTATTTGTTACGGTCTTGACTAATGAAGCCATGTGAATCTATGAAGCCTTATCATTATGAGCTGAAGACGTATCAAATCTATGTAAAACTCATGTGAAAACCATGCTTCCCATTTCACATGGTTGTCACACGCTTCTAAATCCATAGTAGGTATCTTATAAATTGTTAATTTGGTTTGTAGCGTTGGCATAAGATATAATTGCCCAATAAAATTTAATCTGCATGTCACAAACCAGTCATTGAGAAATCAGTAGAATGACAATCATATTTGCATCAGCCGACCAACAAATGGTAAACAATGCCTAAAATGTCATAAACACAAGCAAGGCTAGTCACACATTATAGAACCAACATATCATCCTCCTAACTGTAAGTCGATAGTTTGGTATGAGGTAGACAGAGACGCCAAAGCTGCAAGTGGCTCCTCACAAGAACTTTGAGCACACTGATTTTACTTTAAAGAGTACGTGCAACACATATTGACAATGCATGACCCATACAAAATTACCGCTGAAACCAGAACAATACAACATGCTGCGCATATGACACTGTGCCGCTGCCCAGTATGTAAAGTTTTACTTTTGCGCGGGGAACGCTAAATTTCTGCTCGTACGATTGCGCGGATTTTTTCTCTATTGTGACGTAATTTACACCCACTAATTCAATTTATTGGCAATATTGTGCGGATTTTGTTGAATTTCTCTTAAATGCGCGGGGCAGAATTTCGGAGCTGGCTTCGCGAGGGGAACGCGTTCCCCGCGCGGGCCCTACTTTTCATGCTGGGCCACTGCAACACTTGACATCTTGTATCACACCACAAACATATACTAACGTCTTCTTTTTGACTCATTGCAAAGTAGTTGATGTAATTGCTAATGCCATCCAACTATTGATATTGTGGTATACAACTCAAGACAACAGCATTATTGTAGACAGCAACATTAACCATTCAAATTCTAGTCGCCAAAGCTGCGAGTGGCTCCTCACCACGAAAAAAAATGAAGAAAAATTTATAACTACGTCAACGTCATGCCTAGTATTGTGAAATGTCTGTAATCGAATTCATGTTATTGTTATGTAAATCTGTAATCCACTTGATCATTGCAATAAAGAAGTACAACACGCTTCAATATCGACAGAAACTAACCTTTTCCATGTCACACAGTAGTCTCTTGTTGAGAAGAAGTTTAGTCCCTGGATGTCTGCTGTCCCCATTTCTGTAAACACTGCAACAAAAAGGATATCCTAAGTCATAAGAGAATTCAAGATAATAACAGTTATTATCATCATGCATGGGGCGTGAAAAATATTGTCTTTTGGTACTTGTAACCTATTAAAGTAGCCGAAAATGAAAATCAATTTAAAGTGTACTTTTTGAGTAATTTTTAATTAATTTGATTTCTTTGGATTTCATTCATTTCCAGATACGTTTTATGATTTTCCAGACCCAATATCAGTATGTCGTAATTTCAAAACGTTGTCAATCAGTTCTTATTGTTCTTTCCATGTAATATTTCAATTTTGTTTATCTAGGGCAATCTATGTTGTGCTTAATTATAATTGTTGTAGTGGCTGACGCGCTGTCATTTTGAACTCAATGTCGTCATTATAGTCACGTGATTGTAAGAATATGTAGCTGTGTCATCCTGTATCCTCTTTGCCGTCTGTACTTCGTCGTGTTAACAGCTCTGTCTGTCTATCTTTTCGTCCTCCACATTGTCTCTTATTGAACAGACTTATTCTAGCAATTGTTTGTGTTGATCTATTATGCACTGTAATTATTTCCATTTATAGTAGTTGTCTTCTTTAATTGAAGATAAGAGGGGGAATGAGTGTGTTTGTGAGGGCCGTCAGTGTAATGGGTAAAGTACGTGACTCCAGAGCTAGGAGATGCGGGTTCGAATCCCAGCTGGGTCCAAAAATATTTATTGCATTTAACATTGCATTACTTCTTTCTCTGTCATTATTTGTGGCAACTATTATCCAGATGGCTTTCACAATATGACTTGCCGTAGCAACTGCATATGTAAGAGACTACCTTCGAGTGAGTTCTTAAAATAGTGTTCAAATCGTACAATTTACCTGTCCTAAGTGACCACCTGTTTTAAGAGACTGCCTGCGTTAAGCAACCACCTGTGCTAAGAGACCACTTTTCACTGATCTCATCGAGTGATTGCTTAAGACAGGTTTTTCTTTATGTCTCTAGTTTATAAAGTCCTTTGATACTGTAAGCACTCTGTGAAATATGCATGAACATTCAAAGGGTTTTTAATTATGTATTTATAGGCAACCTAACAATTCAGTTTTTGTTTCACAGCATTTTCAAAGTACTTTAGCATGATATTGACTAATGACTATCCCTAATGTGATGGCGATGCCTCTTATCAAGAATTGCACACATCATTCGTTGCTGTTGAATGCACACTAAGCTAACTCAACTTGAACCCGATAATCGAAATGGGATTTATAAAGATTATAGCTCAAATCCAAGAATTTAAACTGAGAACTTACAAGACAATTTTGTTGGCAAGGGGTTCCAAAGCTGCCGCTTTCTTGCATCTGGCTGATACGATGACACGGCTGTGTATGACCGGCTTGACGATACTCTGACAACACAGTAAACACTTCAACAGCATTGTTTTCAAAGGAAGGTTTTCATCAAGGAAAGTATTTATGTAAGTGTTGTAACAACATCGTTAAAGGGACAGAAGGGAAAGAGACATCAACATTGCAATTATTAAATATAACTCACATCAAAGTAACACCGGAACAGCACATAAACTACGTATCACAGGGGAACAGTAACTAGCTGATGAGCTCATGCATATTCGTCCTATAATATACCATTGCAAAGGGATGTTAGCCTCAGTTCAAATCCAGCCTCATTCTCATAATTATCCATATATAAAAATGCATAAAGCTGTGTAATCAGACCTGGGCTATAACTTAATCAAGTCATCTGCTGGTTGAGAATACTGTTTACAGCATTTATAAGCTAACTCTGTTAAGAATTCCTTGTTTATAAATTATCTACTAATTGTTGTGCTGTTCTTATGATTTGTCGGAGAACATAACAGCAGATTCCTGCAACGGAATGGCAGCTAGCAAATGTCTTAGATGGCTGCTCATTTTAGGTATAGGAGCACCCAGTTGGCACTTGCATGATGCAGTCAAAATGCGACCGCCAATTAAAATCAAAATATTGGATAATTGAGGTAACAATCAACCAGTTTAATGCGCAAGATGTAGGACAAAGTGGACGGGGGTCATCATGTCCTTGAAATCGTATCATCCTCACGTCATACACAGCTATCATCAGTTTAGAAAATTTGTTTCCAACAGCTTCAAGGACAGAAATTGAAATTGTAGTAGTTAATATGGTTGTATTGTAGGTAGCGCTTTGCTACACATCATGTATATGATATATTGGCAAATATATGACTATCTATCTTTGGTTTAAAGCTTATTGCGATTATGCAATTAAATCCGGACTTGAAATTTGTCTTTAAACCAGGGGAAATCAGCTTGCTTATTTCATAATTGAGAAACTCAATCAAGTTTGCATTTTTTGTAAACGAAGTTATTATTTACAATCATCAATGACGCTCTCTGAAATACAGAGAATATGTTACCTGGTATAGCAGCGAGAAAATCTTCCAGAGGAGCATGTCCCCAAACCCCCTTTAGGGAACGCAATACGTGTGTCAATCCCCCCGACTTTACAGAGCAAATGCCACTCCTGGACATGTCTCTCACAGCTCCTTCTTTGGTGCCTTTTACTGCTCACAACAATGTACTTGTATTAAGAACATCATGCTGACTGACAACATCAACAACAACAAATTGCAATTAATTTCTTCTATTGTTTGTAGAAAAATGAATGCGAAAAAAGTTGCTTTTTACTTTTACTATGAAATCTTATATTATCTTACGAGTTGCAAAATGTCAATTTTTTGTTTAGAATGAAGGCAGTGCAACTAATTACAGATGCTAAAATAAATAAAGTTCAAAAACAAGCTCAGTCCATAATTCTAAAATAAAAACAGTACCCTCGAAAAGAGCCCCTGTTTCTGTTGAATGTTCGCAGGTGTGGTGTGGGAGTGGCATTGAACAAATCTGACCTCAATTGACATCTGCTGACCTCAATTATTGTAGATCCAATCCTAGGCCTTTCTTACGCCCACAACATTAGTTCCACCATGGGGGAGAGTGTTAGATTTCCTTGAGAACGGAAAATTGTATTGACAGCAAGTCCACAAATAGAAGAAACCGACTCGGCTTTCTATTGTCCTTGGGTCTACTGTTTATTTGCATTTTCTAAGTGTTTTGCCATCGTTTGAATGTCAATATGCACAGGTGAATATTTTAATAGTTCTTAATCGACGATTCGAGTTTCCTGTTTGCTGTTTGCTTGCTGTTTGCCAAATGCAGCTCCGCCAAGTAAAATGTCCACTGCATTCAAAGTTTGATAGATCAAGAACATCTTTCTCGTTAGCAAGATAGGTTGTATGGTCTCATCTAAACGATAGCGTTTGCTTTCGTTCGTAAAGTTTGCCTCTCCATTGACTGGATGCTAATCTGGAAATCTGCCGATATTTACGAGCTCTCTAATCTTCGTAGCTCTCCGATAGCACAGACACATAATCAAAAGAGGACAGATCGATCTATTTCTAGTCAACCTTGAGCCAAGGAGTTATTCTATTAAAATGGAAAAAGGTCGCGTCAACTATCCAAGTCCCCACAAAGCTAAAATAGAATAAATTGATGGAATTGCCGTTGGAAATTTGTTAGTGTATGTTACCTGCTGAACTCTCGTTTTCTTGTGTGACACTTCTTGTATTTCACTGTACCTGAAATGAAAGACGTGATCGTATCTTACCAGATAATGTAATCTTTCTTCAATAGAAGTAATTTTACTATCTGCTAGCCGCAATAAAAACTGGACACTATCTTCTCGTGAACCTCGACGAACACATCTTTCAAACCGATTTCCGTCGTAGTTTAATTGCAGCTTCATTGAATCATTGATTTATGAGACGATGTCTGGTCACCAGTAAACTTGTAAAACTTAATTTTGCGTAGATTTGAAATTATATTAAAATAACTTACTCGAGCTTTTTGAACCGCTCCGCACCCAACGCAACGTAGACGCCGCCACTTTCTAATTGTTCCAAGTTGTTCACTCTGTGTCCGTGATTTGGAGTGCAGATACTTCGCACAGCAACTTTTGATCTTGTTCCATGAGTAACCTTATCGAGAAAGCAGTCAAAAGTACGAATCTGCTTCTTGTTGACGACAAGTCTCACGCCGGGAAAATAGACGTCTCCATTTCGATAAATTGTAACATTGGGTGAAGTCATATTGTATGATAGCATATGGTTTGCCAAGGCTGATCTCGTGTTTTTCCAGTCAATAAGATGTTTTCGGGCTGGCTAATAGCTGCATGACTTAGCAAAGCCCAGCTCTCAATAGAAGCTGTGCATTTGCTTGTCTTCACTCATAGTAACAACTTCAAATTTCTATTCGGAGAAGTAACTTGTTGACATAACGTTGGCATAGCAACGGGACACCATCTTCACTTGGCTAGTCACGTGGTACTGCTATTATAAGAACTTTCTTGGCTTTTAAACCGCACCAAGATTCTTTCTTTCCACAGCAAAATGATTTAATTCTTCTATGTTCTTCATTTAGGAGTCGAAAAATGCAACAAGTATTTATATATATGTATTTCATCGCAAGAAGTAGAACTTGTTGAGGCTGTCTTCTAAGCATATCAAGGCTGTTCATAGTTTGAAGAAGCACACATTGAAATCGCATGTTACATATCCGTTAATGTCACCTCGGTTAATATCACAACCCGCTTAACAGTCATTTCAGCTTGAAAACCAAGCTCCATCAGAATCAACTATTTTAACCCGCTTTATATCACACCCCGCTTATTATCACGATTTTTGACTGGAAAATCATAGTGATTTTAATACGTGGTTTTGATTTAATTTCAAACTTCAAAGTAATTGTGCAAAATAGATTCCATTTGTGGACTTTTGGGTCAATTTTTCATCAGTTCATAAACTATAGCATTTCAGCTGAACAGATCGATAGTTACAATAGATTTTGCGGTAAACCAAGACGCGTTTCAAAGCAGCAGAGTGTATTATTTTGGTGAAAATCATAGCTCCCTCTGCTTTGATATTTAACCATTTCTAAACCGCAACTACATTTAAATTGAAACCAATGTAATGCAGGGATTAGATTGCACTCACATCGATTTGTCGTTTAAAGTAATATAACATTTTTGCAAGAATTCATTATCTTTTATTCTGTAGCGTAGCCAATCATAATTATTATAGTTAACGAATGAATGGATTTTCCTTCTCTTATCACCATACCTCTATCCTCGTATTCATGTAAATAACCTCGTTGTAATCTCGTTAGCATATTTCTTATTTCCGTACTTTGATTGACAGTTGTATTTACTATATAAACCTTTACCCATTCAATGTGAATTATAATTACAAGCAAACCAGAAGCAAACATTTGTCTTCCATAACGATCCCACATCGTTATAATTCCATCAATGGAAAGTAACTGACGAAATCTTCAGTTCAAACCGGTATCGTTTAGCGAAAATTGTTGTTTAAATCTAATTTCAATGGCGACATTTAGTGGATCATACAATCACATAAATTAAACAGTTTCACTTCATATCTTCCCGTTTACTAAAATGTCATAAATTTAGACTGACTTATTTCATCCTTATCTCGTCTTCTTTTGCTTCTTTCATCATTAAGTAAAGTCATCTAAAACGCACACCGATTACAATGTATGCAAATCCTACACACTGAAGATACATTTTCTAGACAAATATTTTTTTCTTGTTTCAAGTACCAATTTTCTTAAAATAAGACTTGGTCGTTGGGAGAACAATGGCAATCTTCATTCTTGGCTTAGTAATTTGTGGCTTACAGCGTGGACAAGTATTTATTTACTAGATTTAAGAATAATATTTCTTGGAATGAGAAATTTTGTTCTTACAATGGAAACATTATTTTTTGCAGTGCACATGTAAGTATTTGGTTGTATGCAAACATTCTCCTCAGCTCGATTATCTGTAAACGAGTTTATTACAAAGACAATTTTAACAGAAACGACGGCCACTGTATCTATTGTAGCATACAGTATAACACCATTGAACTTACGAGATAGTACATAATCCCAATAACCCTGAAAACTCGAGAATTGATAGGTTTCCAGTCCTATTCTCAGCCTATCCCTTTCACAAAATTAACTGATATCGACCATCACACAAAATGATCAGCATTACTTAATGTTCAATATATAATTATAAAAATCACTGTTCAATTCAATGTTTACATTGTTCTGTGCAGCCGCAAAACATATGCAGCTCCCCTCTAAGTTAAGGAGATAGCTTCTACAGAGAACGGGGTGACGCAGGTGGTTGTAGGGGAGGAGAAATGGGCGATGGTGGTTGCATTGGAGGACTCCCCGGATTTCCTTCGGTTGACCAATCATCGGCTGGTAGTGGTGAACCATCACGTCCTTCTCTTAGAACGAGCTCAATCGTTCTATTGACCATTCAATTGGATGCTGATCTACAAACAAATGAAAGACATTCGAAATCAATAACGTTGCACATTTATCAATGATCAAAGTATGTATGGATGGTTTGAAGAGCAACAAATACGATCGCTTATACAACAGACCCTTTTCAAGGGGTGAGATAGAAGCAAACGAAGTATATACAATGTATTTACCCAAACCCACGAACTGCCGAAAATCCAAACTAATGTGAGACGGACTGTAGAAATCTCACGCAGCTGAGAATGGGTATTACATGGGAGAATTTCGACTAAGGTGAACGTGCGTCTAAATAGAACTTGACCAAACACCAACGTGCAGAGACGACGCTCGAATATTCAACCAGAACTTCTTCAACAATAAATGAAACTCACCAACAAGTGAATCTTCAAGTACTTTTACAATCAATACGAAGCGAGACTTTACAAGGCTTCGGGAGGTGTGAGTCGCACCAATTTCTTCCTTCTTCTGGCGATCACCAACAAACTAACTCCCAGAATTAACTATCTTACATGTTTTTATACCCTAATCAATACAATAGAACTAAAAAAAACTTGCAAGCTAAGATTTACGTCAAACTACAAAAATGCGCTGAATCATAAACTATTTGCTTAACTAAGGAAAACCAGCTTTAATCTACGCAATAAAGGTATCAAATTCAGCTTACATATACCAATCAAAATGTCCAATGACGTAAGGTTACCTAAACGAATTATAGCGTTCTTGCAGTATCAGCACTCCGGAATGAGGCTTTAGAAATGACGTCATTGTTCTTGAACTAAACGAGGCCGTTCGCCAACATACAATATAAACGAATGCATAAAACAAGATGATTTTAATGGCAGAATGAACACTTGAATCACTTACCCCGCATCCTATCATGCAGGTATTCGCACATCTCTGTACATACTGCCTGCCAAACTGTATTGGAAGTCAAGAGTCGGGATAGGTGAACTAACGATTCCCTCCACTGTTGACTGCTCTTCCGATGTACTTGTATCGCTAACAGGAGCGACAAACTCGACTTTGTTGCCAGAAGAGTGATGCATATTTGCTTCTGCAACTGTTATTTTCGTCATATGATGTGTCTGCAACAGGTCTCGCATCACACCATGCGTTTTTGAATATATCTTTTGCCATATCAGTAGAAGGAAAGGGCTAGGGTTGCCAGACGTCCCTTATTTCCCAGAATCGTTCCGTATTTATATGCTATGCAATGCCAAATTCAGTTGATTTTGTTAGACATTTCTACCAGCTTTTGCAAATGTTCCGTATCTTTCCCTCTGTGGTCTGGTAACCCTAGAAAGGGCCGATTTAAACACAATAGGTGTAGTGTTCTGCATGTTAGCGTCGTTGCATGTCTGTCTCGTACCCGTGTTCGTGAGCTCTTTTGATTGTATTGATTGATATTAAAATAGATCTGGTCTGGACCACGTTGCTATCGGCCACGCTACGATTATTGATTGTTTGGATTGAGTCGCCACCCCAGGCTCAACATTGGCGCAGTGGAGTAACTGGTTTTATTTTGTCTCGGGAGCATGGCACAATTTCGCGGTCGCCTGCCCGATAAATTCGATCCGAGTGTGACGGACGCATACGACAAGTTTGTGAAATGGCGTGCCTGCCTGGAGGTTTACATGATCGCTACTGACCTAAATCTGACATCGGAAGCTATAAGCAGCTAGCGATTTTATACAAAATTGCCGGGGAAGACTTGCGTTTGTTTGCGCAGAAGAACTGCTCTTTTGACGATACTACGAAGGAAACATTTGCCAACGTTTTGTCTGCCGTGGATGGCCTATTACGCCCACAGCGAAGAAATCTGCAGTATCGCTGTAAGCTACTGGATTTGACACAAAAACCGGACCAGCCTATCCAGGAATATTTGGCTTATTTGCAAAATTTGCTTGCTGCTTACGCGGAAACCGGCTTCACCGACGCCACTTTGACGGGTTATTTACTGGTGCGCGATTTGCTCATTCGCGGTCTCCGTAACGCCGACGCCAAAAGTCTCATCTTGCAGCAAGACATCGATACGCTCACTATTCAACAATGCATCAAGCTGGTGTCAACGTACGAGACGACCCTTAACGGCCATGCCAGCCTCTGCCACGTTTGTTTCACATACCGATGGTACCGTTGCTGCCGTGTCAAGAGCGTGTCGCTACTGTGGGAGCGTTCATGAGCGTGGAAAATGCCGAGCGTACGGCAAGACATGTACCCAGTGTGGCAAGAAAAACCATGTTGCCAATGTTTGTGAATCAACCCAGTCCCGCCCTCAAGAATCCCGGAAGAGCTCAAAAAAGTTGGACAAGCACTCTCGCAAAGTGAGGAAACCACACGCTGCAGCTATTGACAGTGCGTCTGACAGTGACGTCGACAGTGTGTCAGACAGTAGCGCAATAGATTCCGCCTACGCCTTGACAACTACCACTCCCGGTGACCGCGTGTTTGTCAATCTTCTGGCCAACGACAAACCATTGAAATTCCTCATTGACCCTGGAACCACGACTACAATGGTGCCAATTG